>JARQZK010003707.1:50000-52500 GCA_030704885.1 Cynegetis impunctata | reverse complement strand
GCTTTTCATTTAAGTTTATTTATTTTCACGAAAATGTAAAATACAATCGAAATTATTGAATAAATTAATTGTGTACAAAACTGCGTAATACTTTTATACTTTCTGGGAATATATCAATCTATCTTGGAAGAAACTATTAAAATCAAACATCCCACAGTGCTGTGACTTGAGTTTGAGAGAGAACACAAACTTAAATTAATTCGATTTTCATTATAAAATAATTAGTACTTATTTATTACTCTTGGTAACATTTTTGTTACCAACTCTGGTTGCGACTGCGGTTGCCCAAACAAAACAATGGCCACATAGTGACATAATCAAGCCTTGAATGGATAGCTGAATAAGATTTTTTAATACCGTAGAACGGGGCTATTGTAGACTTTTTTTTCATTATTTTTAATATTGCAGAAAGAGTAATTAAAAATAATCTATTTTGATATGCTTTTTGGATAGGTTTATATACGACCAAATATTATTCTATGATGAATAGGTCCCCATTCTTACAGGGTGCTAAAAAAAATTGTTTTAGGCCCGTCTAAAATAGCCTCGTGGATCGAGGATATTTTAGAATCATTAAGAATAACGCATAAATTATAGTTACCTCGTATATGGGGTTAAATTGGAAAACATACATTTTTATATCAAGAATAATAAAAGGTATATAGCATTGATAATTTAAAGAATGGGGTGATTTTTGAAGACCGGGGATATTTTGGAATGATTATAAAAACGCTATCCAGAATAGCCCCGATCTTCAAAAAGGACCATAAAAAATATTGGGGTAGCATAATGTTTATAACTTTTTTGCACAATGATACTAACATCAACACCATTTTTTATATAAAACTTCACTGCTATAACTTTCACCCACGACGCACTAGCACTGAAAGTTTGACAGGCTCAAATATTGGTTTATTTTCCGCCTCACTTTCAATGTCTAACAGACCATTACCTCGCTTACGAATACTGAAATCATCAAAAGTCTGAATGAGTAAGGTTATTAACTATACTATTACAGTGTAATTTACGCGGAATTGTGTTTTACCTAAACAGGATTGCCAGATGAAGTTACAGGTTATGAATTCTAAAATATCCCCGCATTTCCAATTTAGCCCCGTTCTACGGTATAACAGTTTTGTATCTACTTATAGGTATGTCTGTTTGTAACTCGTATATTGCAATGTCTCATTTACTCATTCATTTTTATATACCTATTTTAGAAATTTACCATGTGCTTGCCATACGCTTAATAAATGAATAAATGATATCCATTATCTATCATTTACGAGTTGCCTATTTCTTGCAAGTTATAGAACACGTAACCGCATCACTTATTATTGTAAATAAAACTTTTGTTTTTGATTTTTACTGTATTTTGTTAAACATGACAATTAATTCCCCAAACACAGTGGTTTCTTCAGATGTTTACAATATACTAACTTTCTTAATGAGAATATCTATTGAATCTAGGAAAAGGAAATACAAATGGATGGAAAAACCTAAGTCCAATAAATTCGGAAGTAGAAATTGATTGGTACTGAGGTGAGTAAACTAACAGCAAGACCCTTCTTATTCTTTTGATTTACCATTAATAAAATGATCCATTCTTTCTTTATCTTTCTCCTTTTGCCATGACATATACATGAAATTCTTGTCTTAGCACGTGGTGTTTACTCACATTATAAATTCATTTTACTCGTAAATGAACACGTTTATTTCATATACCTACATTGTAAATCCTCAATGCGATATTAAATATACTAACAATTGCAAGTGAACTAACAAGTGACTTAAATGAAATTAACAGTGATGAAAATAAAAACCGCAAGTATTATTTTACGAATATAAGTTAATGTACATGGTTAATATTGTTTATACAACTTACATGTGTACATAATATTTATTCTACACTCTCAATACATTATTTATTTTATTTTTATTATTATTATATTAATAATTTCATTATAATGTTGAATCCACCTGGTGTCCCAAGACACCACATCTTTTTTGGTAAATAAGTCGAATTTTGAGCAAGAACCACACCTCAGGTGAATCTGCTGACTCAGTATTTTTGATGATATTTCAATACTTTTCGATAAAATGAACTACTTTCGTTAGTGAAAAAATTTGATTTATTTTTGGGTTTGAAATTATTCATTGAGGTTACTATTGAAGAACTTGAATAGGTACTCAGTATCAAAGTTTGTTCATAATATTCTCTAACTTTAACATCAAAACTACTTCATTCTTGTCTTGCATTAACAGATGAATAATGTTTGATGATATGGAGTTACTTGTAGTAATTTCCATGAAATAAAGGATTAAGGTGCTTGTGTAGATAGTATTTCATTATAGTTTGATTTGTCAAAAGTTATCTTACTAGAGTATCCATTAGAACGTATGCGTTTGTACCAAGATTCTTGTATTCCGATCTAGATGGTGGATCATTGTTCTCAACGATTACATGAGCTGTAGGATTAATATATCACTCTCATGTTGT
>JARQZK010003707.1:30000-45000 GCA_030704885.1 Cynegetis impunctata | reverse complement strand
TTCTTCAGAAATGTTGCCATGATATTTATATTGTTAACATGTTCTGAAGTGGTAAAACTTCGTGTGAAGCCCTTTCCGAGATTCAAAACTACGCAGAAGTTGGGAATGAGGTTCTATTATCTGTAACTGAAAGATGCATAAGGCAGGCATAAGGCTAGCGGACAGCTGTGCGTATAGTTCAGTAATTTTTCATCTAAGAATTATTTGAGTGAGATGATATTAGAAGATATTTTCGGTACAAATTGGCCTCTTAGTCAAAATTTGTTTTCTATTCTCAGCTTTTTTTTTTTGTATTCAACACAAAGGGCTGTAGTTATAAATGACGTAGAAAAATCCAGATTATATCTAGAGGTATTTTATCGGTTTTGGTATTCAAGCTTAGTGCACTGACTCCCATATAGCTATGGCTCCAGTTACACGCTCCCTGACATAGTTGGACTTCTCTTGGTGTAGTTTCCTGCCTCTTTATATTCCTGAAGAGGTGACTCACCACTCGTACCACATCTCTCATTCACAATCTTTCCTACTCTTTCAAAAGCGTTTTACCTTTATGAAAAACTCAACCAAAATTGCTAATATTCAATGTTTCGTAAGTGCAAGATGAAGTCAATTTAGATGAGCATAACTCACAGCGGGCAGTATGAGAAACCTATATGGCTAAGCTCCAATTCTCTGGTTGTGGCCTGACAAAATTTGTCTAAAAAGTTCCAATAAAATTAGATGTTTGGATCCTTGTGCCCACTCAAGTGACCTACCAGTCAAAAAATTTTTCCCTTTCGAGAGTCCAGGGAAGCGTCAAGCCATCAAACTGAACCTTGAGGCATAACATTAGAATGGTCTTGCCGAGACCTATGCATAAACATTCCATTATGATTGGAAGCTCCTAGAGTATACATAGAACAAATTACTGATGTTTAAGTTTTCTCAGAAAACAAACAACTTCTCACTAAAGCTGGAAATTCAACAATGTATCTACTATTCTACTTGTTCACTATCATGGCTTGAAATTTGTCGAATGTTGAAAGATCAGAAGTTGGCAAGTTCTATTAAAACTATGTCATCAGCATAGCCTACGCATTCGACACCATGCGTCGTTAGCCTATATAGTAGTTCATCTACTACAGGGCTCCATAGAAGGGGAGATATTACTCCACCTTGAGGTGTTCCCAGAGTGACTTTGACAGAGATGGTTTTGACAAAGTTGGCGACTATTAAGCTTTTTACACGTTAGAGGCGGCTAGGTAAGTTTTTTCTCGATTGTTACGGTGAAACGTGTATTCCGACATATCCAGATCACAGGTTCACTTACTAAACATGAGAGCACGCACCAAAAGGCCGCGAAAATCAAGCTAGTTAGCTAAGTGCTTAGGTGCGTTGGGTAGTATTCAGGAGGCCTCGGGTTCAAACCTCTCGGTCGACAGGTCTACCATGAGTTTCCCACATAGCGTAAGTGAGTCACTGCTTACAAACAAAGTAAGTGCTGGGCCAGTATTCTTCATTTGAAACCTACCCACACCTCCCCTCTTCCATGAATATCCTATCTCATCTATAATTAATCTACTTGTACATAGAAGTGTATCCTCTGATCTCGCTGAAGTAGTTCATCCACATATCTCAGAGTCTGCCCCCTCTCACATACTTGAGGAGGAACGAAACATGCGCAATTTGCTATTGGCCATTTAACCACGAGTGACGCAACGGAGGATGTGTTATCACAACAGTCCATCTTTCGAGTAGGCCCTGCACTAGATAGTCTACAATAAGCTGTACGTAAATTAAAGCAGAAGCTATTGTGATTCAAAGCGTACCTTATGAACAAGGTGTAAAGTTTACGACATGCCGGAAGGAATAGAAGAATACAAATTTGCTAACCGTATGGTTTTTAACGACGAATTGACGAAATTCACTTTAAGTGGCAAGGTGAACTGTCGCAACATTTGTATATGGGGTACGGTGAACCACATTTCATTTAGTAACATGAAAGGGATTCTTCAAAATTTTATATCTTCTGTGTTGTATCCAACACAAAAGTGTACGGACCGTTTTTCTTTCATGAAAATCTGTTACAAGTATATCCTACCTCGATATGTTGTAATTGTGGTTATTTCTGCAACTGAAAGTTGATCTCAAGATCTTTATATTCCAACAAGATGGAGCTCCATCCCTGGTATAATGAGGTGCTTCAGTGTCTAAACGAGGACCACCTTCGCCGTTGGATGTGCCGTTGTACGAAAGCAGATTTGGTGGCCTCCTAATTCTACCGATACGACATCGTGTGATCATTTTTCTTGAAGTACATTATAAACAGCTCTTACGTACTATCTCTATCTGCAATAGAGTATATCCTTTGAAGATGCATTTCTGAAACTTTTAAAAATTTCTACCGAGACACATTGCAGCGGATATGGATTGCACTGAACTATATCAAAGGTGTCTGACTTGTTATTCGTAGAGCTATTTTCAAATATCTGTAATTATATGAACAAACCCTCGATTGTTTATTATGTCGATAGATATGTCGTCATTCACTGTTTTATCTGTAATACTTTCTGAAATATACCTTTCACATACCTGATGATTATTTCATTGTTACGCTGTAACTAAGGAAATAGCGCTTCATTATTTTCAGTTCTAGATAAAATATGGACGGAATAAACCCAAAATTACTATTTCAGTGTGCAATTTCACCATGAAAATGTAATATTAAACATATAATAAAAACCTTTCAGCTCGCTATGAATTATTACATAGTAACTGCTATCAACTATTTCAGAGGTTAGACATCAAGAAAGACAGATACGTCTGCCAACTTCACAATGATAAATATGTCACCTGTCGACTAACGTAATGGAGGAACCGAAGACGCGTATCAAAAAAATGTGACGCACGGTGCGAATCGAAATATATCGTTCTCTTCCCGTATAAAACCGGCTTTTGCGGATTACGTGTACCCCTGCTAAGCGTAAGATATATTGAAAAAACGAGTCTGTAATTTATTTCATATTTTCTACCGGTATTATACGTTCAGATAAGAAGGCCGTAATATAAGGAGATTTATCGGATAACACAGTTGAGGACGTTTCCAGCATAATCAGACCGTATACAGGTCTACCAGTTATTATGTAGCCGTTCTTGGATGCCTTAAAATAAACGATAAAACGAACAGATATAAATACACTTTTCATCAAGTATAACTTCGTGGTTAATGGAAATTCATAATTCAACTGAAAATATTTATTCGTTTTGAATACTTGAAATAACTTGAGTATTTATTTATATATATATATATATATATATATATATATATATATATATATATATATATATATATATATATATATATATATATATATATATATATATATATGTTGATTTTCAGGTTCTCGCGGAGATAATCTGGTTGTCTGGTTTCCCGGGTTTGTATCCGTGTATGGGCTTCGTCTTCGTTGAGGTCTGCTCGACGTTTCGGCAAAATCACATTTGCCATCTTCAGGTAGCTCTTCTTGGTCGGAATGAATACACTGAACTGAGTGGAAGTATTATTTGCGTCCTTATATATCCCTCTCCTTCGTTGCGCTTCGTTGTGATTGGTTGTTCTCGGCGGCTGCGGCTTTGCGTGATTGGTCCTGCTGGTTCTGACTGCTGCTCCTCCTCGTGATTGGATGCTTGATTGGAACGTGTACGATGTGTTGCATGAGTTCTTAATGCTGGTTTCCAAATAGCCGAGATTCGCTGCGCGTCATTTCGGGTGTTCAAACAACTTCTAGCTTTCTTTATCTCGATCGCCTTTCTGGTGATTCTGGTGTGTAGGCGCTGGCAGTTGGAAATCATTCTGGTGTTGGAGAAGTCAATTTTATGTCCTGTGTCAAGTATATGTGATGTAAGGGACGACGTAAGATCTCGTTGCTGTACTGCATTTTGATGTTCGGCCCTCCTCACACTGATTCGTCGGTTAGTTTGGCCAATGTATGTGCCGTCACAATTATTGCATGGTATCTCGTAAACTCCCTGTCCTTCTAATAAAATTTTATCCTTTGGATTCCTCAAAAGTTGGCCAATCTTCTTGTGCGTCGTGAATATAGTATTGATGTTGTTCCGGCGCAATAATCGTCCTATTCGGTCGGTGGTGCCTTTGATGTATGGTAGGAGAACTCTGCTGACTGCGGGATCCCCATCAGATGTAGTCTTAGTTTTATTTTCTTGTTCGGCTCTTCTGATGATTTTCCTTGAATAACCATTGGCGTGAGTTTCACCACCTTTCGCCAATATCTTCATGACATTGTTCGAAACCAAGACGCTGAATACATCCCCTGAGAAACCAAAGCTTTGGCTACGATATGTCGACGATACTTTCGTCATTTGGCCCCATGGAGAAGAAAAACTATATACGTTCCTCAATCACCTCAACAATCAACACGAACGTATTCAGTTCACCATGGAAATAGAAGAAAATAACCAGCTTCCCTTCCTTGATGTTCTGATAATGAAGAAACCTAACGGAAAACTTGGCCACACCGTGTATCGAAAAAAAACCCATACCAATAGATACCTTCAGGCTGACTCACACCATCACCCAGGACAATTGTTTTCAACAGAAAAAACTCTGATTTGTCGTTCCAGAACCATTTCTGATTCGGATCACAAGAAATGTGAAATGGCCACCATCGAGGGAGCATTGAAAGCCAATGGTTATTCAAGGAAAATCATCAGAAGAGCCAAACAAGAAAATAAAACTAAGACTACATCTGATGGGGATCCCGCAGTCAGCAGACTTCTCCTACCATACATCAAAGGAACCACCGACCGAATAGGACGATTATTGCGCCGGAACAACATCAATACTATATTCACGACGCACAAGAAGATTGGCCAACTTTTGAGGAATTCAAAGGATAAAATTTTATTAGAAGGACAGGGAGTTTACGAGATACCATGCAATAATTGTGACGGCACATACATTGGTCAAACTAACCGACGAATCAGTGTGAGGAGGGCCGAACATCAAAATGCAGTACAGCAACGAGATCTTACGTCGTCCCTTACATCACATATACTTGACACAGGACATAAAATCGGCTTCTCCAACACCAGAATGATTTCCAACTGCCAGCGCCTACACACCAGAATCACCAGAGAGGCGATCGAGATAGAGAAAGCACGAAGTTGTTTGAACACCCGAAATGACGCGCAGCGAATCTCGGCTATTTGGAAACCAGCATTAAGAACTCATGCAACACATCGTACACGTTCCAATCAAGCAGCCAATCACGAGGAGGAGCAGCAGTCAGAACCAGCAGTACCAATCACGCGAAGCCGCAGCCGCCGAGAACAACCAATCACAACGAAGGAGAGGGATATATAAGGACGCAAATAACACTTCCACTCAGTTCAGTGTATTCATTGCGACCAAGAAGAGCTACCTGAAGATGGCAAATGTGATTTTGCCGAAACGTCGAGCAGACTTCAACGAAGACGAAGCCCATACGCGGATACAAACCCGGGAAACCAGACAACCATATATATATATATATATATATATATATATATATATATATATATATATATATATATATATATATATATATATATATATATATATATATATATAGATATAGGGGAGAGTACCGTATGTTGGGACACTTTTTTGTAATTTTTGTTTTATATATGTTCCTTCCGATTACTCGAAGATTCATTGAACCGTAGCTGTTTCTCATAGTATCTAGTATGTAACCATAAATTTTTGGGCCTGTATTCTCATCGTGAATACTGGAAAATTTAAATTTTTTCTCGAATCATTTTTGTCCCAAGGTACAATACCGTCCCTTACCTTGGGACACATAGGCATGTTCCTTGGGACATAACTTTAAAAACAAAGATATCAATTCTTTTCTATTATTTATTGCATAAAGGTTCCTATTCTACATTGAAGTTGGTGAAATCTACTGCAAAAAGCAAAAAGTTTGTTTGCCTCGCGGTGGACCCAACAGGAAATGGGGCAGGCAATATTTTGACAACGTCATTGATGGAAAGTTCATAGGTTTGTGCAGAACTATAGACAAATTGATTTCCTGACAAACTCGGCGTCTTCTTAAGATAACGTACTTCCAAAATATCCCCGGTAACTTGCAAAATTTCCACGACATAAAAATGATGTTTCTTTTTACCAGCAACTCGAACCAATACGTATTCGCCCTCACTAATATTTTCTTTTTCTCCTCCATTCCATTCGTCCTTGTCCATTTCTCCTTCTTCGGCTTCAAATTCAACATTTTCAAGTGAGTTGCTGTCTGAAGACAGCACGTCATCTTCCTCTGAGCTGCTTGAGTTGTCTTTTGGGAAAACTTTGCGTTTAATATTTTTTATGGCCTTGCCGTTCTTTTTTGTCTTCCTTGCTTCCTCTTCATTTTCTATCTCTTCTTTTTCTGGAGTGTCAGTCAATACACGACACCTGCCAGGCTTAGGTCCACCACGGCTGACCTTTCTTGCTCCGGCTTTCGGAAATGGTCTTATCTGCTCTGGACTAACAAAATTTGTTTGTGATGAAGTTTCAGATGCCAAAAATCCCGCGACAGGCTCTGCATTCGAGGTACTGGGAGTGTTTTGATCTGAAGTTGGCTCAGGCCGATCAGTTACAGAGGAGCTTAAAAATTCATGATCCTGAAATATATTTTCATTATAAGGAAATATTCCACTAGCTCGATATCCCGCCAAAATATACTGAGGGGTAAATGCCAAAGGATAAGCAATTCCAACACATTCGCATACATCGTAAATAGTAATTGGTTTTGGACTATTTGTTAGCAACCAGTTTCCACAAGCTGAATTGTAGTACTTTTTCAAAGGCCCGAAAACTCCCCTGTCTAGTGGTTGCAGCTTGTGGCTAGTGTGGGGTG
Source organism: Cynegetis impunctata (assembly GCA_030704885.1). NCBI lineage: Eukaryota > Metazoa > Arthropoda > Insecta > Coleoptera > Coccinellidae > Cynegetis > Cynegetis impunctata. Next base: position 38,107 of record JARQZK010003707.1, on the reverse strand, counting down.
GAAATATCAAAAGGAGTAATCCGGATTTTTTCGCTAAATTCAAAATATCTACTGTTATGTGGCTTTTATGGTTATCGAGTATCAACAATACTTTTTGGTCCACTGTTGGTCTTGTATGTTTGATAAAAAATTTGAGGAACTCTAAGAATATGTCACTGTTCATCCTGAGGGGTGAGCAAAGCCGATACTACCTGGAGGGGCCCCCTTCAACATGTGATCCTTGAAAAATACTCTAGGAAATACGAAGGCTGGAGGAATAGAATTACCTATTGCATTCACTGCTGCAATCATTGTAATATTTATACCTCTTTCCGCAGAAGTCATCTGCCCTACTTGTTTGGCTCCTTTTATAGCTATGATGTTGTTCGGAATATGGACAGTGGACATTCCGGTTTCATCTATTTTATAAACCCTCTCAGGAGGAAAAAGCTCCCTTTCTATTAAACCCTTCAGTTTCGAAAAAAATGTGGAAACATTATGTTTGTTAAAACTCGTGGAACGGGATATACTTGTAGCTTGTGGTTTTCGTAAAGACAGAGCATCCTTGTGACGATGCATGAATTCGTAATACCAATTTTTGCCTGCCAGACCATTTTCAATCCAGGACTCAGGAATTTTTTTATTATTGACTTGAGCAAAATCGTGCGCTAAAGTTCGAAATTGTTTTCGTGTTAGTCCATATTGTATCTGAGAGGCCAACTTGAGATAGTTCTTCAGATTTTCTTCATCCTGGTAAGAAAAAATTCTTTTGGTTTCTAATTTTGTAGTATATTTGAATTCTTCATTCCCGCATGCTTTGTGTATCTTCAAGTGTCTTGCTAATGTGGATTTAGAAACTACACACTCTATAGCAGCCTGCCGTATAGACCAATTGCTTCGCAAAACCAATATTGCTGCCTTCTCTACATCACTTCCCTCTACTTTAAGTCGCTTCACTCCTTGTTTACTTCTGGGCATCTGAAAATTATGAATAAATATTAGTACCGTACCTTGGGACAGTCCCAAGGTACAGTACGTCACAATGTCCAAAGGTACAAGACACACATATATTTTGAAATAGAGCTATTCAATATTTATAGGTTAAGTTTATTTCAGATTTCGTTCCACACATTTATACTTCATATACACATACATCATATACTGATAAAAGTGATATCGGAAAGTACTTACTTTATTCTTGAGAAAATACGCAATTTCCTTGAATATTTTACTTTCGCAGTGGCAGAACAACACTTCGTCAACAACGACCGTAGTTGAATATCAGTTGGCGGGGCAACTGGTAACACATGAAGCATAAACCACAGTTGTCATAGAGATGCCACTGGGAGTTTTAAAAACTTACCAATAGGCGGTGTTTCGTGCCTGTCCCAAGGTACATGCCGTCCCAACATACGGTACTCTCCCCATATATATTATATATACAGGGTGACCCAGAGCTACGTAATCAGTCCATAATTTTTTTGTCATTAAAGATATCGATATGAAATTTTCAGGGCAAATATGATCTGACTAAGTCTATTTTTGAAAATTAAAAATGCGCTTCCGGTTTTACCGGAAGTGATATCAACTTTGTTATTTCAAATGGTATACCCTGTATATCTTTTGATTTTCGAATTTCTTATGTAATTTATAATAAAATTGTTATACCATTTTATATACCTACCTAAATTGAACAGTTTTCGAGTTATTGATTTTTTTGTAAAATTTTGACAGTTGCGAAAAAAATGGCTATAACTTCTTTGTTAGTAAGTCTTTTGGTATGCGGTTTGGATTTTTGTAAGCTTGAAACATTGTTTCATTTATTCCTTGTCAAAATGTTTCATATCTCTAACTAATTACTTGATGAAATCTAGGATGAAGTTGCCAAACTTTAAACATTAATAACTCTCTTATTTCTAATGGAATGCTATGTATATTTTTGCACTAATAAATTTGCTATTAAATTACCTTTTGATTTATGTGACCATTCCATATACCTGAAGTTAATAATAACAAAGATATTTCACAATTTTGTGACAATTTATATAATTATATCAACACACCTGAGAAATCGACTAGCGAGTTATTTTGACGTATCTATGGATACCAAAAAACAAAAATTATTTAAAATCTAACCTAATCTAACCGGAAGTGCATTTATCTTCACAATAATTCTGAAAAATATTCTTAATCTGATTATATTTGCCCTGAAAATTTCATATTGATATCTTTTATGACAAAAAAATAATGGACCTATTACATAGCTCTGGGTCAACTTGTATATATATATATATATATATATATATATATATATATATATATATATATTTATATATATATTATACATATATATATATATATATATATATTATATATATATATATATATATATTATATATATATATATATATATATATATTTATTCGAATTGTTGTTGCCTGTGAACTATTTCTAATCTCTTTGATAAATTAATTAGCAATAACAGGCTTGTTGAATCTTAAAAAACTTGATTTTATTGAAAAGTTGACGTTTCGCCACGACATTCGTGGCTTTATCAAAACTTTTTGAGAAAAAATTGAAAATTTCTTTGACATTTATTGATTTGAAAAATTTCTATAGAAAACAGACTACTGTTTCACTAAAATTTTTTCGGCTGTGGCCGTTCTTTGCTATTTATTAAAACGTGCTATTCAGTCCAATATTAACATTCAAATTTGTTATTATTAGATGGTAAGGGAAACCACAGAAACCTTTACCCACGTAATGTATCGAAATAGGTCCAAAATTATTTTGATTTTGAAGAGTCAAAGAATAATAATAATAGGGTACTATTTATCTTTTTTTCAAAAATTTCTCATTGCGGCTGTGGCCGTCTTTCAGTTATTAATTACGTGCTATTCAGTCGAATATCAACAGACAGGTCCGTTGATATTAGATGGGAAGGGAACCACAGAAACCTTCACCCACGTAATGTACAAAATAGGTTTAAATATTTGATTGTTGTCTTTAAAAAGAACATTACTTGTGATTTTGGAGATCACATGTTCTAACTATATCTTCTTTCTAGAAAAATTGAAAATTCTAAGATGTTTAGATTTTGTCCTAAGAAGAATGAGTTGTTGTGGTTAGAATTTGTTTGTTGAATTAAAATCTGCGTATATTGAACTTAAATGTTTTGATATCTGTTCTAATCATTTACGACTTCATTTAAATTTTTTTTGAATATGTACATTCTAAAATTTCCTCTGCGTTTTTGATCCTTTTCTATTTCTAAATTTTTGTGCTATTAAAAGTTGAAGTATGATTCTCATTGTTTTTATGTTTTATTAGTGCTGTGGTTTTGTGTTCTGGTATATTTGTGTGCATTTAATCTTTCTTCTATATTTTGAGAAGTTTGTCCTATATATGATTTATTACAATTATTACAGGGTATACTATAAACAACATGAGATTTTTGCAGAAGAGGTGTTTTACTTTTTAATTTAGAATATATTTGTTTAATTTGATTTTGGTGCGTATGGGCTACTTTAATATTCGTGTGGATATAAAATTTGTGAAATTTTATTACTTAAATGAGGAATATATGGAAGAGGAATATATTTTTTGTTTATATTTTCTTTTTTTGATGTTTCTAATGTGTTGTACAGTTTATGAATTCTATTTTTTAGTGATTTTTCTGTAATAAGTTTTATTGGATAATCGTTTTTTATGAGTAATTTATGGACATCTTGTAATGTTTTCATGTCTGTGTGTAGGTGAAGTAAGTTTAAGTGCTTTGTCTATATATCCGATTATTAAACTCTTTTTTTTTGTGACAAATGATGTGTACTGTTGTAGTTCAATGTTCTTTGTGAAAAAATTTCTTTCCTATGCCATTTTGTGATAATTTCATTGTTTTGGTGCATGAGAGTAATATCAAGAAAATTTAATGTATTGTTCGTTTCTTTTTTCTAGAGTAAATTGTAATTTTCTATTAAAGTCGTTGAATTTTTTGAGAATATCATCAATAAAATCTTCTGATGTTATTATAAGGCAATCATCAACATACCTTTTGAAAGTTATAATTTGTTCATTCAAATTATTTAAAACATTTTCTTCTAAATATTCTAAAACTAATTGAGCTATAACACTGGAAATAGGACTTCCCATTGCTACACCATCAATTTGTTGGTAAAAGTTATTTTCATATTGAAATAGTTTGTACCAAAGAGCAAATTGAATTGCTTCTATAAAATCGGTTTTAGGAATATTTGTATAATTTTTGATAATATCCCATTTGTCATTAATTATTATTGGAACCAAAGAATTTGGAATATTGGTATAAAGAGAAACAACATCTAATGAGAAAAATTTGTAATTGTTAGGTATTTTCAAAGATTTAAGATGGTCTACTAGATCGAGAGAATTTTTGATATAATAAGGATTTTGATTTACTATATTTTTCAATATTGAAGAAAGAAATTTAGAGAGATTATATAGAGGTGATTGAATATAGGAGACGATAGGTCTTAATGGTATGTTTTCTTTATGTATTTTAGGAAGACCATAAAATTTAGGTGGAAGGCTGTTGTGTCGAATTAATTCTTTTGATTTTTGTGGAGAAATAAAATTTTTTTGTTGCCATGTTTTAAACAATTTGTTACTTTCATTTTGCAGAGTCTTAGTTAAATCTTTTTTAATTTGTTTATATAAAATAAATCAGACAAAGGAAACAAAACAGTTATACTAGAAACAAATACATACAAACAAAAAATTTCTGCAATGCTTAGTGATTCTTCTACATATAAACAAATTAAAAAAGATTTGACTAAGACTCTGCAAAATGAAAGTAACAAATTGTTTAAAACATGGCAACAAAAAAATTTTATTTCTCCACAAAAATCAAAAGAATTAATTCGACACAACAGCCTTCCACCTAAATTTTATGGTCTTCCTAAAATACATAAAGAAAACATACCATTAAGACCTATCGTCTCCTATATTCAATCACCTCTATATAATCTCTCTAAATTTCTTTCTTCAATATTGAAAAATATAGTAAATCAAAATCCTTATTATATCAAAAATTCTCTCGATCTAGTAGACCATCTTAAATCTTTGAAAATACCTAACAATTACAAAATTTTTCTCATTAGATGTTGTTTCTCTTTATACCAATATTCCAAATTCTTTGTTCCAATAATAATTAATGACAAATGGGATATTATCAAAAAATTATACAAATATTCCTAAAACCGATTTTATAGAAGCAATTCAATTTGCTCTTGGTACAAACTATTTTCAATATGAAAATAACTTTTACCAACAAATTGATGGTGTAGCAATGGGAAGTCCTATTTCCAGTGTTATAGCTCAATTAGTTTTAGAATATTTAGAAGAAAAATGTATTAAATAATTTGATGAACAAATTATAACTTTCAAAAGGTATGTTGATGATTGCCTTATAATAACATCAGAAGATTTTATTGATGATATTCTCAAAAATTCAAACGACTTTAATAGAAAATTACAATTTACTCTAGAAAAAGAAACGAACAATACATTAAATTTTCTTGATATTACTTCTCATGCACCAAAACAATGAAATTATCACAAAATGGCAAATAGGAAAGAAATTTTTTCACAAAGAACATTGAACTACAAACAGTACACATCATTGTCAAAAAAAAGAGTTTAATAATCGGATATATAGACAAAGCACTTAAACTTAATTCAACCTACACACAGACATGAAAACATTTACAAGATGTCCATAAATTACTCATAAAAACGATATCGCAATAAAACTTATACAGAAATATTCACTAAAAATAGAATTCATAAACTGTACAACACATTTAGAAACATCAAAAAAAGAAAATATTAAACAAAAATATATTCCTCTTCCATATATTCCTCATTTAGTAATAAAATTTCACAAATTTTATATCCACACGATATCTAAAGTAGCGCCATACGCACAAAATCAAATTAAACAAATATATTCTAAATTAAAAAAGTAAAACACCTCTTCTGCAAAAATCTCATGTTGGTTTATAGTATACCCTGTAATAATTGTACATAAATCATATATAGGACAAACTTTTCAAAATTTAGAAGAAAGATTAAAAGCACACAAATATACCAGAACACAAACCACAGCACTAATAAACATAAAAACAATGAGAATCATACTTTCAACTTTAATAGCACAAAATTTTAGAAAATAGAAAAGGATCAAAAACGCAGAGAAATTTTAGAAATGTTACATATTCAAAAAATTTAAATGAAGTCGTAAATGATAGAAACAGATATTCAAACATTTAAGTTCAATATACGCAGATTTAAATTCAACAAACAAATTCTAACCACAACAACTCATCTTCTTAGACAATCTAAACATCTAGAATTTTTCAATTTTTCTAGCAAAAGAAGATATAGTTTAGAACATGTGATCTCCAAATCACAAGTAATGTCTTTTTAAAGACAACAATCAATATTTAACTATTTTGTACATTACGTGGGTGAAGGTTTCTGTGGTTCCCTTCCCATCTATATCAACGGACCTGTCTGTTGGATATTCGACTGAATAGCACGTAATTAATAACTGAAGACGGCCACAGCCGCACATGAGAATTTTTGAAAAAAGATAATAGTACCCTATTATTATTATTCTTTTGACTCTTCAAAATCAAATAATTTGGACCTATTTTCGAACATTACGTGGGTAAAGGTTTCTGTGGTTTTCCCTTACCATCTAATAATAAACAAATTTGAATGTTAATATTGGACTGAAATAGCACGTAATAAATCAGCAAGAACGGCCACAGCCGAAAAAATTTTAGTGTTAACAGTAGTCTGTTTCTATAGAAATTTTTCAAAATCAATAAATGTCAAAGAATTTCAATTTTTTCTCAAAAGTTTTGATAAAGCCACGAAATGTCGTGGAAACGTCAACTTTTTCAATAAAAATCAAGTTTTTTTAAGATTCAAACAAGCCTGTTATTGCTAATAATTATCAAGAGATTATATATATATAATATTTATATATATATATATATACTTATATTATATATATATATATATATATGTATATATATATATATATATATATATATATATATATATTATATATATATATTTATAAAATATATATATATATATATATATATATATATAATATATAATATATAGTATATTATATTATATATATATATATATAATTATATATATTATATATATATATGTTCAGAAAGATTTCCGCGGTCGGAAAGTATTTGAAAAGCTTGGATCACGGAATGAACCGCGTGAAAGATTTGAAAAATCTCGACGTTTCGACTCCTTGTGCGAAGCCATCTTCAGGAGAATTAGAAGGGAAATAATTCAGACTCGTGGCCTCAATCTGCCTACTCCACGAATCGAATTTAGGAGGAATCGGAAACAATACGATTGCGTGGTCTCAACCTGCCTACTCCACTAACCGTATTGCTTCCTATCAACTCTGAAGTCTCAATCTGCCTACTCTTCAGAGTCAACTGACGGGCCGATCGTCGCGTGGCCGTATTTATAGGGGAGGGGGTGGGTACTCACGCTCATCAGTGCGGGATGCACTCTGATTGGGCGTTACATGGCGACCACTGAGAAGTGGTTTCCATGCTGATGGGAGTCTGTGACTGTCATCTCTGGTGTTCAAACAATTTGGACGTTTTTCTATTTCTACAGCTTCACGGATAATTCGGGATTTGAAAGATCGGACGGGAGCAATAGTTCTTGTATTGGGGTAATCGATAATGTGGCCTGTTTGGGTGTGATGTTGGGAAAGGGCGTTGGCGATATCTGAGTGTCTTACCGAAAGTGAATGTTCCTTGGCACGGACCTGAATTCGTCGGTTCGTTTGTCCTATATAGGAACGAGGACAATTGGAACAGGGAATCTCATAAACACCGTGATTTTCGTTAGGAATTTATTGGATTCCCTGTTCCAATTGTCCTCGTTCCTATATAGGACAAACGAACCGACGAATTCAGGTCCGTGCCAAGGAACATTCACTTTCGGTAAGACACTCAGATATCGCCAACGCCCTTTCCCAACATCACACCCAAACAGGCCACATTATCGATTTCCCCAATACAAGAACTATTGCTCCCGT
>JARQZK010003707.1:12500-25000 GCA_030704885.1 Cynegetis impunctata | reverse complement strand
TAGACCTTTCTATCTCTAATTTATGTTTTTTCAACTCATCTTTATACTGAGATTTTAAGTCAACCGACACAGAACGACAAACCAACCAGAACAAATTTCGCATTGATGTGGGGAGTGGTATCCAATAGTGTAATTAACTCAGTAGATAGTAGATGAAAGCTATTCATATTATTCATTGTTCTGCGTTAAATATAGAAGGGTAATTGCGATAAGTTCCAATATCCGTTCAATTGACGGCTTTTCCAAATTAATCTCCCATAAATAGACGCAAACTTCTAGTAAGTAACGAATTTCTGAATTCCTCGTCAGGTAATTAAGACCAAACTCCGAATAGGTCCTATATATGGATTCCCAGACGTTGACACGAAGTTGTACTCAGCTCTAAGGCAGGTGAACTTGACTACCATTATTGAGAAATTCACTTTGTTTGACGGCCAAAATTGCAAGCTTCTCTGAAAACACGGAAATGTAGGATGATGAGTTATTTAGAATAGTCTGTAAGTAATGTTCGAGTTTTAAGGTGATATAAGATCTTTGCTTTATCTACTATTTATAACTGCATCATGTTGTTTTTGTATGATGAAAGGGCTCAAGACGAAGTTTCAGAGTTCTCGGAGCGTTATAAAGTGGATTATGTTTAATTGGAGTTGATATGAACTGAGTGTCTTTGTAAAAGGCTAGTTAAGTATTTTAGGCCAAGCTACAGAGATTTTTAGGGAGCATTTTGTGTAAAAAGTGTTAGAAGAAAACCAGCTGCGCCATTGTTTGTAAAATAGTTCCACATGATATAGTGATATGTTTTTCACTCGACTTTATTATTTATAACTTTGTTATTAACAATTTTTTTTAGTTTTTTGCTTATAAAAATGAAACTATCAAAGTAATCGTGATGGTGTCAATACACTAATACAAACAATGACGCAGCTGGTTTTCTTCTAACACTTTTTACATGAAAAAATCTCTGTAGCTTGGCCTATTTATGTTACCATACATTTTTTGTTTCATTTCGTTTGATTACTGGTTAAAATAAGTATTGAATTGAAAAGGCATTAACTTGTTGAAAGCTCATATTCATAACTGCTTAAAGAAACAAAAAACTAAGTTTTCACAGGTTTAAATAAAATCTGACGAGTAAACGCGTTTCGTCATAACATTGACTTCATCTCGTACTAAATTATGGTATTACAAAACAATCTATTTATACGAAAAATTGAACATAACACAGGGGTTCTTAGAGAAACTAAATAACATTAAGCAATTCATTCAGACCTATTGGCAGGTACAATGAACAGACAAAGAAGAAGAAGAGAAGGGTTTACTTCAATCTGGTCGTTAAATAGGTTTCCAGAATTTTGATATTTATTGATGCAAAGGGATTCCCAACAGTTGATTTTGGGGAGACTATTTTCTAACTGTAATATATTATAATTGTGATTAAAGATATGGTTTTCTTTAATAAGATGACACGCATAATTAGAGTCCGTTTTCTGCTTAATATAGCTACGTTGATGGTGTTCGTGTATTCGTGTTTTGAAATTTCTAATTGTGCGTCCTATAAGTATAGAATTTTATCTACAACCGTGCGTAAATTATGTTTTTACACACCCATATTAGTGCGGTAACTATTACTTCAACGCACTAGTGCGGTAAAAATCATTATTATTATTATTATTGCTTATGGTTTTTCTTTTCAAATAAGCTATTAATCGTGGAAATTTGTCTATCTGCATGTTCTTTTTTATGGACAAGGTGGACTTCAGCATTGAATAACAGCACCAAAGCGACTTCTTTTCCTTGAACTTATCTTCAAAATAGGCAATTAATACATCTTCATTAATGTTATCTACTTTTTTATCGGAGCACCATTCGATTAACATATCATAGGCTTTTTCGTAGCGAATTCCGGATTTCTCTGGTAGCAAGTTCACCGTAGCGGCTTCAACTAGCCGTGAAATCTCCATATTTTCGACTGACATTTTGACTGACAACTTCAAAGTGGCGTTGCTTTTTTTTGTCGCTATGACATCCTAATTTTCATAACAATAAAAAAAGTTAAAACATTGCTGGTGACCAAGTTGGGAAATTTTAGACTATAATTAATTTGTATTTAATCAAAACGAACGGTTGTAGATAAAATAGTATACTTCACTCGCGCGGTAAAGGTTTTTAGCACACTTAAGTGAATGAAAAGACTCGCCTGCGGCTCGTTTTTCAAACTTCACTTAGCGTGTGCTAAAAACCTAGTTACCACACTTATTATGTAATATACTATTGCACAATCGTTACAGTTGAGTCTATAAACACCACCCGTACGTTAATCTCTATGGATATTTGATTTTTTGTTTTCAATACATTTTTCAATGCTATTTTTGGTTTTATATGAAACTTTGAAATTTTGTTTATGAAAAAACAATTTCAGGTTTTCGGAAGGTTGGCCCAAGTATGTTAAACTGTTATAGACTGTACTTTTCTCGGATATAAGTGGGTAAACTTCTGAAATTGCCATTTAGTATTTTTTCTCAGAGGAAAAAATACAAAATGGCAATTTAAGAAGTGTTTTTTGTTTCTTTATGAAGTTATGAATATAAGTATTTTTTGATTAATTAGAAAATTTGAATTATCTGTCGTTAGAGGATTCACTTTCTACTAAGTTTCTTATCTTTGTAGCAAACGTGTAAAATTTTCGAATGACATACATGTGAGTTATACCTAAGAGAATGAGGAAGTTGAAAAAATAATTTACTTTTGGTGCTATTCGTAGAATAGAATATCAAAACTTCTACCAGTCCGTTATCCGTTACGAAAAAACATTGATCGTTGCACAAAAAATTCATAATTTTTCAACAATTCAACGAACCATGCACAAAAGGATGGATGCCATTTGAAAACTTTTCGTCTTCCTTACAATGGTCTGTCCTAGATTTGAAACATTTGTCATAAATTTATTTCTAGATATTTCATTCCATATTTAATTCATCTAAATTATACATATATTGAGATTGAAATACTGGACGACATTTTCAATTTGTTCATCAATAAGTTTCTTCATGACAAAAAATTGATAAACAAAATATTATCGAGTACCTTGAATTTATGGTATTTCTATATTCCTCTCTTAATGTATTTGTTGTCTGCTTCGATTCTGGAATTACATTTTAGACTTTGTTACTATTTTCAAGTATGTCACGTTGATTGCTAGTAATGATAGATATAAATGATTGTACCAAAATTATTTGTGGATCATATATGAGGTGAAAGGACTTATGGAGCTTTCACATAGTTATACTATACCTAAAATGTGTACCTATAATGTGTGGAAATTAGACCCTTCTCATACTAAAACCAAGAGAAAGGGGCCTAACTATTTAGTCCGTAAATGACGGATTTTAAGTGGGTTTTCCGTCAAGCTTCTTGTAACTAATGACAGACTGACCGTTTCGGTGATGAAGATCACTTTCCATCATCGAAATTCTGATAGAGGTTCTTGGTAAAGGATTCGTTATCCAAGTTGTGTAGGATATACCACCATGAATAAATATTCGCTTATTCGGTCCCAGTCAGATTATTAATGTTTTCGAACTGTTACAGTTTCCGAAGATTCAAGCAGGGTACTCATTCAAATAATACAACTTACATATTCACTTTATGACTCGACAATACAAAATCTTCAAGTAATGTTGTTGTTTCAAAAGGTTTGTTTATGACTCAAATATTTTTTTTTATAATTGGTAAATAGTTGGAAAGGGCCAGTGAAAGAAAAAACAGAAATCTATTTCATGTTAATATCGACGTTTTGACAAGGTTTATTGTCATCCTCAGAATACTAAAAACAGAAATGGCAAATTCATAACTGTAGACACGTTATGGAACAGGTAATATTACAGTTATTTTAAAAGATTGAAGAATTAAACATAGAGATATGAAATTTTGTTTAATATCTTCCTTTATAAGTTTATAATATCATCAGAAAAAACAAAGAAGTAATTGTTATAAGTACACGTAAACCATATTTATAGTTATAATACCGTTATAGAGCAATAGAAGTAGAAGAAGTTGTTAAAATTAGACAATTTTGGTTGTTGGAATGATATTTAGACTTCTATTCTGTTTTGGATATTACATCGGCGGCTGATAGGACAACTGGTTTTTATGATGCTAGGCACCAAAACCTCAATTTCATATATATATATATATATATATATATATATATATATATATATATATATATATAAATAGAAATAAAATATATATATAAAAATAATTATATATATATATATATAAATAGATATAAATATATATATATATATATATATATAAATATATATATATATATATATATATATATATATATATATAGGGTAATTCCGGGAGAGATGGTACACCGGGTGAGATGACCCATCGTAATATCTGTGCGCATAAAACAATGATCGTAAGCGTGCCGGTAGCCATTTATAACGAATTCGGTTAGAACAAGTGTGTGGTCGTTTGTTCCTAAGAAATTTGAAAAACAGGTGAGTTACTGCAAACAATGATATTTTGGAGGCTTGAAAAATTCTGAGGCGTTAACATCGTGTTGAAATTTTCGAATAATAATGCATTTTTAAGCCTAATTTCCAAGTAACAGTAAATTTGTAGGTTATACAATGTTAGGTTAGGCGGTTATTGTCGATATGTTAGCGATGTTTTCTAAAAAAACTTAGATGAGCCATCTCTCCCTTATGGTCGGGAGAGATGGCTCAGCTGGACATTGGGATTGATGGCTCGTGAGCCGTCTATCCCATGATGTGATGAGTTAGCGAAAGCGTTAAGTAACTAAAAGTAAAGCTGAAAACGTGTTTGGCCGGATTATGCTTTTCTGGGTCCTGAAGATGATGTCAATATAGCAGTAGATGGAGCTGAAGTTTCAAATGATCGAGAAGAGACACCAACTTCTGAACTAAATGTTGTAGACACTGTACTCCGTGAGTGCTCCAGCACTAACGAAGTCACAATCAATGTTACTCCAGGTACGATGCTGGACAGACTGAATCCAGCACATAGCACTTCAGCTGGGAACACCGAAAAAGTAAGAAAACGTGCTAAGCAAGTTGCCGCCATTCATACATCGCCAGAATATATCGAAAAACAAAAATGTAAGGGAGCAAAGAAACAAACTCAAAATATAAAGAAGCGAAAGGAAAGAGTGAAGAATATAGTCGCATCCAAAAATATGAGGCCAAAAAGAAAGAAAATATCAAATGAGTCTACTACAGATAAAGATACAACTGACTTCGAACTGCAAGAATCGGAAGGAGGTGTTTCCGAAGACGATACCGACTGCATCGGGTGTGGAGATCAGTATGCACATACATCGAAAAAAGATGACTGGATCCATTGTGTGCACTGCCAGAAATGGTTTCATGAAGACTGTTCGAAATATGTGAACCTATGTGATCTTTGCGGCAAAGTTTTATCTAAAAAAAGACATTAGTAAATTCATATCTGCTCGGGTCAACTCACCCATAACGCTTGGGCCAACTCACCCACATACTTTGGGTGAGATGGCCCATTTTGAAAAATTCTGTTTTATTTTTTTCTGGAAGACTCTCTCTATTTTTTGATGAATTTTTACATTTATTCTATTCATATATATATGTAGCTTGTACACAAAAAACTTTCAGAATCTCACGTAGTTTCATATATATATATATATATATATATATATATATATATATATATATATATATATATATATATATATATATATATACATAAGCTTGTGTATTATTTCGTTTTTCACACGATAATGGTAAAAATTTTGAAGAATTGGGGTTGAAATTTTGTAAATAGGTAGTTCCGTATGATATCTCGAATGGGATTATTTTTGGTTCAAATTGGTTGGGGGATTGACCCCCATGGAGGGAAAATAAATCTTGTTTACAGGATAAAGGGCGTAATAGGGGATCGGACAAATTTTCAGAAAGTGTTTTAAATTAATCTTTATGGATACTTATTCCCATAAAAAATGAAATTTTATTCATTTATAGCCTTTTAGGTACTCAAAATCATGTTTCAATATTGTTTGTTTAAAAATCCCGCCAAAACGCCACTTTATGTCGTCTGAGAGCGCGTGACGTCATTTGTGTTTTAATAACTCATAAGCTGAAAGCTCATAAGCATAAGTTCGTGAGAATTTTCGTTTCGTGGAGTACTATCTTGATTTGTTGTTATGGAACGAAAAAAATATCGTTGGTGTGCAGTACCTCAATGCACGAACACATCAAAAACTACTCCAAATAAAATAAGATTGGCTTCAGTATAGGAAGCTCTCGAAGACAGTAAATTGGCGAGTGATGCCCAAGAAGTAAATACAACTTTGCCTGCTAGTAAGTACTTATCAGACCAAAATATATCTATTTCTGTCTGCGAGTGTGTAATTTACTCGCTTCAAGATTTAGACAGATTAACAATAATTACCTTTATCTTTGTTTTAGGTTCACCTGTAGAAGTCGTAGTCGAACATCAGCCAAAAAATCAAGATAAAGGAGTTCAAGTTTTTGTGAAGAGTACATACTTCAGAAGTAAGTCAACGAAAACAAAATTTAAATCCCATAGTATTGCAACATCACCATCCAAAACATGTACATGTACAACTGTATCAACATCACCCTTCAAAGTAGAACATATAAAGCTAGCTATGCCAAGTACTTCCAAAATCCACAAAAAATTACTTGTGGATAGATCTGATAGTGACACATCACTATGCAGCCATTCAATATTTCAACAATCATCACCTTCCATTGAATTGTTACAGTTGAAATCACTGTCCGAAACCAGTAGCTCAAATGAAGAGGAAGCTATATTAGAAAATAATAGAGAAGCAAAGCAAGCCGTAGACAGTATTTGTAAAAAAATTAAAGCCAAACCACGATTGTATATTGGAATACCTAATAACTGTTACTTTTTATTAAATTTAATTGCAAAAAATACCAACATACCTATTAAGAACATATTAATGAGTTTAAAAAAAATGAATGAATACAACATTCTCAGAACTTTCTGATCAGTTTGGAATATCTACATCATATGCTGGCAAAATATTTGAAAAATGTATTCCAATGATTTCTGATGTTCTTAAATCCTTCATTGTAAAACTAGATAAAATAATTAATACATCCCTTCCAATCGCATTCAGGCATCGCTACAATAAACTCAACTGCATCATAAACTGTTTTGAAATTGAAAAGCCTTCTAATTCAGTACATCAGGCATTAGGATAGTCTGAATATAAGAAAGGGAATACAATCAAATACTTAATATCAAGTACACCAAATGGTTTGGTGAATTATATATCATCAGGATATGGAGGACGGATAAGTGACACTTTACTTGTGGAAAACTGTGAATATCTTGACCAACTAGAGCCTAGAGGTTGTGTTTTAGCCGACCGTGGTTTTAAACATATTGAACAACTATTAATCCAAAAAAAAATGTCATCTATTAAGACCGCCAAGTGTGATTCAAGAGGCTAAATTAAGCAAGAAAGAGGCTCATCAAACTGAGCAGATTGCAAGCTTAAGGATCCACATTGAGAGGGTTATTCAAAGAATACAGGAATTCTCTATGTTGAAACCACATTCTCTGTTAAACACAAAGTTGGTTAATGTGCTAGATGAATGTGTCATTATAGCGTGTGCTCTTATAAATTTACAGGACCCCATTGTATACTAAACTAGTTCTAGCTTAGCCCACAATCTATTCGGTACGCATGGAAATTTTTTTAGAAATAAGTTTGTTTAGTATTGCATTTTTTCTATTCTGTTGATATCAGCATATTTAATAGCCAACTCGCAATTGTAAATGAAATTAAATACTTAGGATTTATTATAGACCATCAGTTAACTTTGAATAAGAATGAAGAATATACTATTAGAAAGATATGTAAAAAAAATGTATTTTTTCTCTAGAATTTCAAAATCTTTATCAACCTTTGCTAGATTAGTATTTTACAATTGTATAATAAGGCCACACTTTGACTACTGTGCCACATTGATGTATCTATTTGGCCGAAATCAAATAGGACAAATGCAGAAATTACAAAATCGAGGTATGAGAATTATTTTTAAATGCAACCGATATACCCCTATTGAGTTTATGTTAAATACCCTATGTGACAGCTGGTACATAAGAGACTGTATTATTTGAGCATGATTTTTATTTACAAAATTATGAGTGGGATACAACCAGTCTATCTTAGCAGATATTAAGTACGAAATGGTGATTTTTATTCACATAACACAACAACATGTAATACATTTTATATATCACGAACAAATTACAAGAGCGGAATGAATTCGTTGTTCTTTAAAGGTCTAGCTAGCTTTAATAAGATACCAAGATACCTGATAGAATAAAAAATGTAAGTTCCTTAAAAGTGTTTGGAAGGTTATTGTTAGAACATATCAAGTTGTAAGGCATCAGGTACTGTGAAATTATTTGTTTGTATAAATCATTTATATATTTATAACTATATATTGTATATTAGGATTCCTAAAATAAAGTCTACATTATTATTATTATAATATTTTTTATGTAATTGTAATGCATTCAATTAATCAAGATTAATAAATAAAACAAAGTATATGAAGCCATAATGTATTTTATTTCGTGCTGTTGTATAATATTCGATATATATTTTCCTCCCAAAATTTGTACACACTGGAAAAGTAATCAGTAATCAAATTTTCATCATATCTAACTAACAGTACTTCCACATTATTTGTGTCTTCAAAATTATAGTCCGCAACACAAAAATAAGTTATTTTTAAATTTGTTACATACATTTGGACTTGCAATTGAGCCATGTGTTTTTGCGTAACTTTTCCATTTAATATAATGTTTATAAGTTTTTTCACTAGAGGGGCATTTTATTTCAATGCAAAACTCACTGTCACAAATACCATCAGGTGTACCAGCCAGGAAAGTAACAACCTGCTTTTATGTTGTGCACGAGTATTCCCTTCAATAATTTTAATATTTTCTTCTGAAAAATACTTGGATATTTTGTTCAAAAATGAACCACAGTCACTTTCATCACAATTTTCTAAAATTAAATAATGTAGTGAAAACTTCTCAATCTCATTTGTTCTATTATTATTGTAGTTGAATAACCCACAGTTAGTTACACCTCGGTTTGATGCTTCTTGGAGAAATTGTGACAGAAAATCACTTTGCGATGCAGTCCGCATAGCTTGTTGTATTTTAACAGTGGACAGATCTTTGGTAGTCATGTATTTAATATTGATACCAACTTGAGCCAGTTTTGATTTCTTCCAGTAACACTGAATTTCTGTACATGATGGTTCTTCGCTTCTTCTGTGTACCCACATCAGGAAAGCTACTGAATGTTTGCAACCGCCTGTAGATGCAGCACAATCATGACACTGGACGCTTACGACTTTACCTGCTTTTTCATCTACTATCATAGTAGCTGCATACGATTTTGAATGAACTTTGGGTTCTGGACACACCTTGCATTTAATAGTACATAACTCGGAATCACGCCGAAGTTGTACATATCCTATAGCATCGTCGCCGTATGATTGTCTTGCTGATCTGAAAAAAAGTGAAAGTAAACTACATTTTTCCTCAGACGTGCCAAAAAAGATGTAATATTCTTTGAAGTTTATACTTTTAGGGTTATATTTGGTTTGTTTTTCAATAGTATTTTTTCAAGTGTCAAGGTGGTAAATAATATATTATAGTAGTATAGTTTTAATACTTACACAGAAGTTTTCACATTTCGGAATTCAGCGTCACAAAAGTTGAATTACTTGCAAAGAAATTGCAAATCATAAACATATCCACTCTGGGAAGATTTCGATTGTCGGCTTTCATAAATCCTGTTTCCATTATGAAAAACTGGAGAAACACCACGTGGCAGTTTTTAAATCGATTACTGTATCCTAATTTAGCAGTAATCTTTCAGCAACTTTTAGAATTTCAACAAAATTATGGAAATAACTGGGTGAACTAAGTAGTTAGTACCCGTGCAGTCAATGGTCGCACACAGATGACGTCACGCGCTGTGATTGGTGTTTCAATACGGATTCAAAATATTGTAAATAACAACATTTTATTTCTTCATTTAAAAATATTTAGAGGCCTTATATTAAATTATTATTCGATAAATAATCATAAAACAGTATACTTATTTTATCTAAATACATTTTAGATATTAATCTGATTATTGTCCGATCCCCTATTTTGAAACAATAGGGTTCAAAGTTAGTAAGTAGGTAGTTTCGTATGATATCTTGGATGGAATTGGTTCGAATTGGTTGGGGAGTTGACCATTTAGGGGGGAAATAAATCTTGTTTCCACGACAAAAGGCGCAATTTTGTAGCAATAGGGTTGAAAGTTTGTGTCTAGTCAGTTTCGGTTCGAATTGGTTGATGGGTTGACCCTCCGGGGGAAGATAAAAGTCGCAATTTAGGAGTAATAGGGTTGAAAGTTTGTAAGTAGGTATTTTCGAAAGATTTCTTGGAAGATGTTTGGTGTTGGTTAGAATTGGTTGTGGGGTTGACCCCCTGGGGGAAGAAATACATCTTGTTTACATGATAAAGCCTTAATTTTGGAGCAATAGGATTAAAAGTTTTTGAGTAGGTAGTTTCTTATGATATATTGAATGAAATTCGTTTTGGTGCGAATTGGTTGGGGGTTCACCCCCCAGGGGAGGGAATAAATCTTGTTCACATGATAGACGGCGCAATTTTGGGACCATACGATTGAAACTTTGTAGGTAGGTAGTTTCGTACGATACCTTGGATGGTATTCATTTCAATGTGAATTGGTTGGGAGGTTCACCCCCCGGAGGAGGAAATAAATCTAGTTCGCGCGATAAAGGGTGCAATTTTGTAGCAATAGGGTTGAAAGTTTGTGAGTACGTAGTTTTGTATGATATCTTGAATGCGATTGGTTATGGGACGAATTGGTTGGGGGTTGAACCCTCGGGGAGGAAGTAAGTATTGTGTACACATAAGGGGGCAATTTTTTTTTGGATTTGGTACAAAAATCATGAATGAATTAATAGATTTTTCAAACTGGATACGTTATGAAAACCTGCTTTTCTAATGCACCTCGCTGCGATAGAGTTTTTCTTATTATACTTATAGCATATAACACGTTGCAAAATATTTTTATTGTGACATTCAGCATGAGAATTCTGGTTTGTGTAAGAATTATAATTCCCATACATGTATTAGTACCTACTATTACTATTTAATAGTAGATCGAGAGAGTTTCAGGATTTTCGGTTTTGAATTCAGTTTTGATTTGGCTATATTGAAGTTAACCGAATCGCCATCACGGTCGAGTGTTTCGCAGTATCGACCAGTTCAGTTTTTGAAGGAAAGCTCGGTCTCGCTACTTCATTAAAATTCACTTCACGCCTTGTTCGAACTTTACTTTTCAAATTGAATTATGAGAAATGGAATCATTCGAAGCAAAAGAATTAATTCAGGATGTGGTTATGAATTCATAGGAACGGACTGAATACACATAAACGGAATCGTCATTTAAAACCTCCTGGCGGCTAGTTTTATAAGATAAACATACAATGTAAACGAACGATGAATATGTACTATAGAAACGAGGACACGGGACACGTTTCAGTTAATCTGATATATATTTATGAAGCGCCGAATTCATACAAATACATATGAGGGTCACACTGAAATTAATATTGGGAAATATCTAGGGAAATATTTTAATGTTATATGAATATGTCCTCTGAGAAGTCATATGTATACCTACGTTCCTACGTATACCTTCTATATAGCCGTAATTATGAGTATAGATATTCATCTTTGAATATAGGATATATATATATATATATATATATATATATATATATATATATATATATATATATATATATATATATATATATATATATGTGTGTGTGTGTGTGTGTGTGTGTGTGTGTGTGTGTGTGTGTGATAAAATTGGGTTCTCTAGGAAATTTCATACTTTTCAGGCTTTTATCTAGTGTTTTTGAAGTTCAACTTGAGAAACTCGATGAAATGTTTTCTCCACGATCATCACAGAATTCACCAATTCTGATATCAAATTTGATTACAGTATGCTGGAATTCTCTCTCTTGAGATTGAAGAAATATTCTGCAACACCTCTGCCCTCATTCAATTTAAATGTACCTATTTTCTTTCTCTCCCTTGTAATAGAATAATATTCTCACACTGGCTAGCAATAATAATATTTAGGCCAAGCTACAGAGATTTTTTCATGTAAAAAGTGTTAGAAGAAAACCAGCTGCGCCATTGTTTGTAAAATAGTTCCATATGATATAGTGATATGTTTTTCACTCGACTTTATTATTTATTCAACCAGCCTGTTATTGCTAATAATTATCAAGAGATTAAAAATAGATCTCAGGCAACAACAATTCGAATAAATAATTAAATATTGCAAGCTGAAAATATGGCAATGATCCCAAACTTAA
>JARQZK010003707.1:0-7500 GCA_030704885.1 Cynegetis impunctata | reverse complement strand
GAATTCCCTTAAGATGGCTAAAATTGGCCACCTTTCACCCAGAATGGATTCTCGGAGTGACAAGACAGCGGGGTATTCACAGAGAACATGTTGTACCGTCTCGTCTTCCTGTTCACAGCCTCTGCAGAGAGGTGTGTCGCTTAATGCCATATTAAATAAGGGCTTTCGAAGTTGGCAGTGTCCCATTAAAATTCCCACGACATTGCGTAGTTTTCCTCTGGGCATCGTCAGGCAGGTCATTGCTGAATCTCTATTGGGATAATTTAAAAGTTCCCTGGCAAGTTTGCAGTTGGTTGTTTCATCTCATAGGATTTTGATGGGTGTTCTCTTTCATCATTTGTGATTTTGCTGTCAGCGGTAGTAGGCTAAAAGGGCCAGGACCGAATATGTTCAGGCAGGCTGCTTTTCTAGCCAATTCGTCAGCTTTTTTGTTGCCATTGCATCTCAAATGGCCTTTAACCCTGCCGGCATCATTGTAATAACAGATATATATATATATATATATATATATATATATATATATATATATATATATATATATATATATATATATATATATATATATATAAGAGAGGGGAAGTCTTTGCTGACCAGTTAGGATAAAGCTATGAGAAAATTCGTTGGGTACGCAGCATGCAGGAAGTATACTCTTATAACACTTTTTCCAATATTTCGACAATGTTTATTGTCATCATCAGGGAATGCTACAATATTATTACAAAGTGAAACTAGGACAATTTGTGGAAAAAAACAACAAATAACTTACAGTGTCCATGAGATTGTATGCATAGATCATTACAGATCACTACATCATGTGAATACCGGTATGATGTAGTGTTTAATAATAATTTTACAATATTTTGAATTTTAATGTGACTGTTTTGTTTCTGCCTTTAATTGTTCAAATTTGGTGATGATGGCAATTTTAAGTTACTCTCACTGACTTTGTTCTGAACATGTGCACTTTTGTTATGAACGTCAAGATTAATTTTAATTTAAGATCTATGCATACAATCTCATGGACACTGTAAGTTATTTGTTGTTTTTTTCCACAAATTGTCCTAGTTTCACTTTGTAATAATATTGTAGCATTCCCTGATGATGACAATAAACATTGTCGAAATATTGGAAAAAGTGTTATAAGAGTATACTTCCTGCATGCTGCGCACCCAACGAGTTTTCTCATAGCTTTATATATA
The DNA here is from genome assembly GCA_030704885.1 of Cynegetis impunctata. Taxonomy (NCBI): domain Eukaryota; kingdom Metazoa; phylum Arthropoda; class Insecta; order Coleoptera; family Coccinellidae; genus Cynegetis; species Cynegetis impunctata. The sequence goes on along the minus strand of JARQZK010003707.1, from coordinate 6,301 downwards.
TATATATATATATATATATATATATATATATATATATATATATATATATATATATATATATATTATATATAGCGCCAGAGCAAAAAACACTGTTCGTAATGCAATCTTCTACAAAATTGATTCAACTGTACGAACATGTTCAGGAGTGTCCCCTGAATATAAATCCACGTTGGCGTCATGCGGTGGTGGTCGCGTTAGCCGCCATATTGGAAAACACGTTTTATCAAATATCTCGTGTACCGTGCATCGTAAGACAAAAATAGTTGAAATCATTTTCGTAGATAATAATACTTTCTACAACTATTATCAGAAACTTTTTTCTGTACAATTCATAGATTTCCATTTATAGCGCTCTAAACTTTTTCAAATTTTTTTATTGCTAAATATATAGTTAACGGTTAATGATATATGAAAATTGGTGATGACCAAATTTGTAGAGCATAAAATTTACTATAAATTTTATTTGAAACTTTTTTCCGTGAAATTCATACTTTAAGAGCTATAGCGCTGTAAATGCGGAGTCGACACAGAATAGCCTCGAGATTATAATGCTGTATATTGACAAAGGTGTCTCACTCGGCTTCATCGCATTGAATCGCAGTTCTGTCTTCTGTACTGCTTGGAGTGAAAACTTGTGCGTTGTGTATATAAAATAGGGAAAACCAAAGTTCTTTCAACTTTGCAAAAGAACGATTCTCTATTGAAGGCTGTGGTGTTGTTCACCGAAAAGAACGTTGATCCAGATATAATTACTAATGCAGCATAATGTTTTTTTATTGCGCTGTATGAAGGTGACGAATCGGAAGTGTCTATTAACTCTCTTCGATACAAATGCTCCGGGAAATTGGCGAGTAAAACAAAGCTTAATCTATCACTTCTACCTCCAACCCGAGATAAGGCACGTTACCATTCCTTCAGAATCTATCATCAGGTTTAAACTTGGCTTGGATTTTATCATGAATCAGAAAAATGGGGTTGGAAGCGGACTTCAACCGGATTTGAACCAGTTCGAACTACTTTGGCTCTCGCACCGTCAAGTTTACTTCAAATACACCAAAAATTGCGGGCCTGTCTGTGGATGCCGAAAAGCTTGATTAAAATGTTCAATTATTTGTTCTAATTGTAGTGGACAAACATGCGACAATGTGACTGATGCAGTGGATGCCATCGAAGACGAAATTGATGACAAGACTCAAATTTCGATCCATCTCCTTCACTTATTATAACGGAGGCAGAAAACGGAGATCTGCAAGGCGATGAGTGTCTTCCTTTATCATCGAAATAAATTTCTAGCTTTATAAAATGACGTACCACTTTTTTTCATAAAAATAAATGTTTATTCCTTTTTTTTCTTGCATCAATTTCACTCTGTTATCTCATTCTCCACCTTTTTCTTGAAATTATTATTATTATTTTTATTATTCAACTCAATCAATCTTATTACGGATCTGGGAGTTCGTCACTCCGTGCATAATGCATTTCCTATACCATTAAAAAATTAATAAATAAATTAATATTATGAATAATATAATACAAAATGAAATAATATAAGGGAAATATAATATAATAATAAAATTGATCATATATCATAGTATAATAATAGTAGTATCAATTTCGGAACACCTTAGCCCATTTTATGCGATACGAAATGTTTTCCGCTCGTAGTAACAAGCAACATTTCGTATGATCATTTATTAGGTGCAAGTTTTATCAAGATATAGCTCTTAAAGTATACATTTTACGGAAAAAAGCTTCAGGTAAAATTTATAGTAAATTTTATGCTCTATAAATTTGGTTATTACTAATTTTCATCTATCATCAACCGTTAACTATATATTTAGCAATGAACAAATTTAAAAAAAATTAGAGCGCTATGAATAAAAATCTATGCATTTTACAGAGAAAAATTAATGCTAAAAGTTGTAGAGAATATTATTATCTACGAAAATTCACTACTATTTTTGTAGTACGATGCATGGTTCACGAGATACTTGAAAAAAGGTGTTTTCCAATATGGCGGCTAACGCGACCACCCCCGCATGACGCCAACGTGGATTTATATTCAGCAGACACCTCTGAACATGCTCCAACAGTCAAATCAATTCTGTAGAAGATTGCAGAAAAAAAATACGCGGCGCTAGGCATATATATATATATATATATATATATATATATATATATAATATATATATATATATATATATATATATATATATATATATATATATATATATATATATATATATATATATATATATATATATATATATATATATATATATATATATATATATATATATATATATATACTGGATGGCGCATTTAAAATCATCAAGCTATACGAACCGATTTAGGGAACTTCGGAAAAACTGTTAGCCTCATCTTCCCAACGTATTTCGAAACCAACAATCTATAAATTTCAGTAATAACTAATACAAAAAATACAAAAGGAAATTTAACACCCTGTAGAGTTGAATTCAAGGTTTTTTCTGAATGTAATAACCTAAATCATTACATTTATATGCGTTTTCCGTCGACCTTGCAAAACTCAGTCGAGAGCAGTTTTTTACAAAAACCACCCGACCTATTCCATACCATATTTTCCTCTTCAGCCTGCATTTTTCAAATCTTTTATCAGTTGACTCATTCACACATTTCAAGCTTCGAGACAGGCGCATTGTTAACCTAAAAAATCTTTTCCATGCAAATTAATCCTTCAGCAAAAAATCGTTCCCAAATATAAACAGTGTATTCGTCAAGCGGGCGTGCCTAACGATCAATTTTGGTGGTAAATCAAGCAGATTGAAAATGGAACATAATGTAATTTCCGAAATTTCCATAAGCCACTTTCCGAGCAGACATAAATACTCGGTAACTTCCTCGGGAGCAGCTCATTATTTGAACGGAAATTTGAGCAAATGTGGTAGAAGTCGCCCGTTCAACATACGTCAGATAATTCATATGAAGAGAGGGGTGATGATCTAGCATCTTGCGAGAGTGTGATACATTATTTCCAGTGGCGTAGCATTTTGTGCCAAGCGAGAACATAAATCAAAATAGGAAACATAAATTATTCTGGTCGTATTACGACAATATCTTCAGTCAGCTGAGAAATTGTTCGTCATAATAGAATACAGCGAAGGCCTGAATCGCCATGAAATTATTCATATTGTAGTTCAAGCTACAATAACCATACATAAACAACCCAAGTGACGCAACTCTAAACTTGAGAAGGTTATAAATATGTCAATTCATATATATATATATATATATATATATATATATATATATATATATATATATATATATATATATACCTATATATACTATATATATATATATATATATATATATATATATATATATATATATATATATATATATATATATATATATATATATATATATATATATATATAAAATACTATGTACATGCCCATGAAGTAAACGTTTTTCTTTATTTAGAAAAAAAGAAAAAACTTATTATGATTTGTTACATATTTGAATCTAATGGGATAAATAGAGACATTATATTTTTATATATATATGTTTATATATAAATATATATATATATATATATATATATTAAAATATAAATAAAAATATATATATATATATATATATATATATATATATATATGTATCAGTGGCGGCTCGTGAGGTTTTGGGTTGAGGAGGCTACAAGAGGTGTTAAAAAATACACCATAGGCGAAAATTTTTAGGATTTCAAGGTCAACCGCCTTATAATTTAAAGAAAATCAAAGTAAAACAAGCACCCTAAGCTATTAATTTGTTTTCATTTTCGAGTGTCTACCTTGAGACCTACAACTCCTATTAACAATAGTCACAAAAACTCTTCTCAGCCAATTAATCAATTCATCTATTCATCAATTTTTTTTTTCTTTCAAAAAATAGGTACCTACCTGCCTACTTAACGAATTTGTTAACAGCTGGTGAGAGCAAATAAAAAGTTATTATATATTTTTGAAGATTAGCGGGATTCTGCGATCTTTAAGAGTGGAAAACGAGCGTTCTACGGAAGCCGATGTCACCAGGATAGAAACAATTAGACATAAGAGTTTATAAACTTGGGGTAAATCTTGATTCAAATCATTATCAAAAAGGTATTTAATAGTCCTCACATGATTTTCATTTTGCCCCTAAATTTCATTGTCATTATAAACAACACACAGTTCACTTTTTATGGCCACCTTATCAAAAAAAGTGTATTTTTGACATAAATTTTCCAAAAGGTTATCTGGAAAATTAGCCCAAAATCCGGTTAACAAATTTTTATTGAGTAAGTCGAATAAATGCAGTTCTTTCAAATCAGAGAACCATATTTCTATTTGACCCCTTATAGTATCCAAAATTTCATGAAATATTTGCTTATAGTGAAGCTCCATATCTGCGAAACTGAATTTCTTTCGTTTTGGGCTAAATTGAGTCGTATCATCAGTAGTTTAAAATACAGAAAATAGTTTTTTAAAATAAACTTCTGCACGAAATTCGGAAATTTTTTCCAAAAGAAACTTGAGCCGATTTCGTGAGTAAATTACATCTGAAAACTTGTGCTGTAAGAATTGAAAAACTATTTCTGATTGTTCAAAAATTAATTCAAAGATGTTTAAAAAATATATAAATTCCTTATCTTGTAAGTAAGATATTAATCCGCGTGCTGTATTTAACGTCACTTTATCGGTGAAAAATTCCTCACTTTCAACTAGGGATAGAATTAAATCCTCAAATCCTGAGCGGCCCCAAGCAGAGACATTTTCCTTAGTAAAAAATAAACACTGCCAACAAAATAATTTATTTTTTACCTGTGATCCGGTTAGGCAAGGATGTCTCTCATAATTCCTTGTATGGAAACCGCGGTTTTGTTGTCTGTTACGCTGCACCAAATTGTTTAATTCAGGGGTAGGTCGCAATATTTTTATCAAAACTTTATCCTCATAACTTAGTGCACTGAATGATAACAAATATTCCACTAAGTCACAATTGAAATTTTTGAAATTAACTTCAGTAACCAAACTCATTTTGAAACAATACGCGAGCAATATAAGTAAACACGCTGCTGTTTACGGCAATTAGTAACTACGATCACACTACGATTCAATTAATGCTTTCAAACGAATTCACTCGATGTCACGCGAAATTCTATAGTTGTGATTGGTCGACATTGTATGAGACTGGGTTTCTATCGGTGTTGCCATTTACATGTGTTTTGCTTTTCTATTGCAATGAAGTATTCATTCGGAGTATTTGCATTGTTGTTTGCTTTTTTGTGGCAGGCATAATGAACGTTGAGTATATACCTTTCTAAGCCTCCGCAGCGTTGTCACAAATCTTGAAATGAATGAAATACAGTAATAGTAAATACCTTCTATCTTAATTAATAAATTATATTATATAATGTAGGTTGAAAGGAAGGTAGGTGCATAAAATAATATGATTTTGATTAATATGAATATGCTGAATGACTATTCAATATAATATATTAGTGATACACGGAATATTATTGAGGAGGCTTAGCCTCCTTAGCCTCCTTTGACTAGCCGCCCCTGATATTTATATATATATATATATATATATATATATATATATATATATATATATATATATATATATATATATATATATATATATATATATATATATTTATATATATATATATATATATATATATATATATATATATATATTTATATATCATATATATATATATATATATATATATTTATTTATATAAATATATATATATATATATATATATATATAATTGTAAATCTTTTTCAAAGATGCTTGTTCTTTAACGAAGAATATATCTTGTGAAGTGCAATGGTATTGGAGCTGTTTCGAATAAATACACAATTCATTTATTTAATGAAAAATATTCGCAAATACCAGTTACGAGAAATGGATTGAAAAAATTGATAAATAAATTCGATGAGACCGGATCTGTTGAAGACGAGAATCAATCGAAAAAGACGTACTCTGAGAACGATGACGCAGCTTCTGCCCTAGCTATGAATTCAGTACGGGAAAATCCCAAGTTAAGTTTACGAAAAAGAGCAGCAGAAGTTGGTTTCAGCAAGAGCCGTTTACAAAAAATATTTGAGCAAAACAAAAGTCACACTTATTTCACCACAATATTTAATTTTCTCATGAATCAACGTTCACGACAAATTTAGACCATAATATTGAAGATCTGAAAGAAGCAATAATAAATGCCGTAAATGAAATCACCCTAAACATGCTTAGAAACGCTTATAAAGAATTTAGAAATAGAGCGCACAGA
>JARQZK010003706.1:220000-328112 GCA_030704885.1 Cynegetis impunctata | reverse complement strand
TACAACAATGTACCATTTGCTACTTTCTGTAACCGTTGTTCAATTTTTTTTTCGAAATAAGTTTTTATTGTAGTTATAGACGCGTTCAAATAAATAATTTCGGTCCTAAAATGGCCCTGTTTGCCGTCCAGGGACGGTTTCGTTTCAGTTGTGTTGGTCACAGGCTACTCGATGATTTCAAATGTTATTTTAATCTCAATAAGATTCAATAGGTAACATTTAAAGAAAGTTCTAAGATAATCGGATTTCAGGTTTCTATCGAAAGTTTTCTTTCAACCTAATACCTAGAGTGCGGTATCAAATTAATGGTAATAAAATTATCTTTTTTTTAAACCCGACGAGCCATCATGTTGCCATTTGAAAAAAAATAGTAATAAAAGTTTTTAAATTAAACTTCACATAGCTTGAACATTTTGATCGAAAACAGTGAAGTTGTATTTTAACATACATTTTAGGACCGAAATTAGTTATTTGAATGCATCCATAGCCCTCTAGAATAAAAATTTATTTCGAAAAAAAAATAAAAAAAAGGTTACAAAAAGTAACAAATGATACATGGTTGTATTCTAAATTTCATATGGAGACATAAAAACTGAAAATATACCCGGTGTCTCATTTGAAAATCGAAAGTTTATGTCACTTCCGGTAAAACCGGAAGTTGCATGAAGTTGAGTTACTTGTCAAAAAGTGCAGTTTTATACATTAAACAGATCCTCTAAATTTTATTTCATTATCTCTGAAAACAAAAAAGTTATAGGGGCGAGCCACCTTCCGTGGACACCCGGTATATATATATATTTATATATATATATATATATATATATAATATATATATATAATTATATATATATATATATATATATATATATATATATAGGTATATATATATATATATATTATATATATATATATATATATATTATATATATATTATATATATATAGTATATATATATATATATATATATATATATATTTATATATATATATATATATATATATAAATTAAACTCGACACTCGATACAACTTTTTGGTTAATTTGTGTATGTAATATATATTTCTCGTCTTGATCGTTTATTTTATTTCAATGTCTCAAGTACGAAGATATCTCATTTTACGTACTTGGTTCAACTTACAAGTGACAACATGGTGACATACAGTACATACAGCGAATCCTTAGGTACTATACCGAGTAACGAGTTTTTTTGTTTGTAAAAAACACTGAAGGCCAAGAATGTAAACCAACATCTTACACGTTCCACAGCTAAAACAGTAGTTTGATTTGAAATCTTATATCCCAACCACATATGATCTTCCAGATCCTTGTCTCTTGTATTCCTAACTTTCTATAACATTGCTATAAGCAACAGCCCACGCTATAATAACAAATATCATGTTCGTCTCTACAAGTGCTCTATAAACCACTGTCAGTTCCAGAACAAGGGAAGTCTTGTAAAACTTGGTAATAGACTTTTTAACTTAGCAATCAATCTATCAACTTGAAAGTACCATTTGAGTTGAGAATCCAGCACGATGTCAAGGTATCTGCATTCACAGACGCACGGACATTTGAATTATTTCATATTCCATACATAATGGAATGTATGGGCCTTTAAAAAAAAATAATTTCTTCACACACAGCTTGTTATATTTCATTTCAGAATCGAACTAGAACTACCCTTATTGGAAAACCTTCCATATCAGAATGAACAAGTTTAGTGAAATACTAGCAGAAAGGAGTTTAAAAAAGGGTAGTAAGCCTCAGAAAGAAAAATTCCTACCACAATGGAAAAAAAATTAGTCTGGTAGTTCGTGTTATCACGACGATGGTTCTCATTCGTGATTCCCAACCTATGTGATCGTTGCATCACATAAAAGTAGTCGTGAACTTGCCCGAATAAAATAACTGCATATTTTTGTGTCCAAGCATAATGTGTATGCGCTTTTTACTATTTCCATATTTTATAATATAATGTATACTTAATTTTTCGTTTTCGAAGTAAATTATTATCTTTATATATATATATATATATATATATATATATATATATATATATATATATATTTATATATATATATATATATATATATATATATATATATATATATATATATATATATATATATATATATATATAAGTTCATTTTCGGTAAGGGTATGTAGCCAATGAAGTGGGACTTTCAACTTCCAAAGGTTTCAGTAAAGATTGATATGCAAAAATTGGAAGTAATAACCACAAGAGATTATCATGTTAACACATATCAGGTTACTAATATACACATCTGGATATGATGATATTTTTGGTCCCCCTTTTTTGCTCAATATCAATAATGGCAACAGGTAGGCACTTGAAATATTCATATTTTTACTTTAATAATAAATAATAAAATTGAAATAAAATAAATATTTAAGGGGGGCATATTCAATTTTTGGCTACATACGGGCACCGTTGATGAACTTGTGTAATTAGTAGTTTTTATCCAACTCTATACATATATATATATATATATATATATATATATATATATATATATATATATATATATATATATATATATATATATATATATATATATATATATATAGGCAGGGGCGGCTAGTCAAAGGAGGCTAAGGAGGCTAAGCCTCCTCAATAATATTCCGTGTATCACTAATATATAATATTGAATAGTCAGCATTCAGCATATTCATATTAATCAAAATCATATTATTTTATGCACCTACCTTCCTTTCAACCTACATTATATAATATAATTTATTAAATTACGATAGAAGGTATATTACATTTACTGCATTTTCATTCATTTCAAGATTGTGGTAACACTGCGGAAGGCTTAGAAAGGTATATTCTCAACGTTCATTATGCCTGCCACAGAAAAGCAAACAACGGCTGCAAAATACTCCGAATGAATATCTTCATTTTGCAATATGACAAGCAAAACACATGCTAAATTGGCAACACCGATAGGAACCCAGGTCTCATACACATGTCGACCCAATTCGATCGAGTAGAATTCCTTGGAAAGCATTAATTGAAATTCAGTGTAGTGTTGGTCGTAGTTACTATAATGGCCGAAAACATCAGCGTGCTCGCGTATTGTTTTAAAATGAGTTTGGTTTACTGAAGTTAATTTCAAAAATTTCTGGTGACTTAGTGGGAATATTTTGTTATCCCATAACTTTAGTGACTAAGTTATGAGGATACAGGTTTTGATAAATAGCATTGCGACCTACCCCTGAATTAAACAATTTGGTGCAGCGTAACAGACAACAAAACCGCGGTTTTAATACAAGTAATTATGAGAGACGTCCTTGCCTAACCGAATCACAGGTAAAAAATAAATTATTTTGTTGGCAGTGTTTACTTTTTACTAGTGAAATTTTTTTTTTTTTAACTCGAGGGACCTACAGTTTAACGCCGGTTCCGAACGGCCAATGGGCTTGTAAACTATGTACATTACCCAACAATTTTTAATCATATATAATTACTAAATTCCGGACATACACAAACACCCAAGAGCGAGGTGGGACTCGAACCCACAATCCTCGGTTTACAAACGGTATAAGGCGGTTCACCTTACCGCTGGTCTACCGAGGCCTCAACTAGTGAAAATGTCTCTGTTTCTGTTTGGGGCCGCTTAGGATTTGAGGATTTAATTCTATACCTAGTTGAAAGTGAGGAATTTTTCACCGATAAAGTAAATTTAAATACAGCACGCGGATTAATATCTTACTTACAAGATAAGGAATTTATATATTTTTTAAACATCTTCAAATTAATTTTTGAACAAACAGAAATAGTTTTTCAAATCTTACAGCACAAGTTTTCAGATGTAATTTACTCACGCAATCGGCTCAAGTTTCTTTTGGAAAAAATTTCAGAATTACGTGCTGAAGTTTATTTTAAAAAACTATTTACTGTATTTCATAGTACTGATGATACGACTCAATTTAGCCCAAAACGAAAGAAATTCAGTTACGCAGATATGGAGCTTCACTATAAATATTTTATGAAATTTTGGATACTATTAGGGGTCAAATAGAAATAAGGTTCTCTGATTGAAAGAACTGCATTTCTTCGACTTACTCGATAAAAATTTGTTTACCGGATTTTTGGCTAATTTTCCAGATAACCTTTTGGAAAATTTATGTCAAAAATACACTTTTTTTGATAAAGTGGCCATAAAAAGTGAACTGTGTGTTGTTTATAATGACAATGAAATTTTGGGGCAAAATGAAAATCATGTGAGGACTATTAAATACCTTTTTGATAATGATTTGAATCAAGATTTACCCCAAGTTAATAAACTCTTATGTCTAATTGTTTCTATCCCGGTGACATCGGCTTCCGTAGAGCGCTCGTTTTCCACTCTTAAGAGAATTAAAACTTTTGAAAAATATTAGTTTGTTGTCTATTGAAAAGGAATTGGTAAAACTTTTGGCGAAAGACAAAAAATTTTATGAGGATATTATAGATCATTTTGCTAACGTTAAAGATCGCAGAATCCCGCTAATCTACAAAAATATATAATAACTTTTCACTTGCCCTCACCAGCTGTTAACAAATTCGTTAAGTAGGTAGGTAGGTACCTATTTTGTGAAAGAAAAAATTTGATGAATAGATGAATTGATTAATTGGCTGAGAAGAGTTTTTGTGAATATTGTAAATAGGAGTTCTGGGTCTCAAGGTAGACACTCGAAAGTGAAAACAAATTTATAGCTTAGGGTGCTTGTTTTAATTTGATTTTCTTTAAATTATAATTTTCGCCTATGATGTATTTTTTAACACCTCTTGTAGCCTCCTCAAACCAAAACCTCACGAGCCGCCACTGATATATATATATATATATATATTCATAAACTTGTGTATCCCTTTTATCACATCTTTATGACAAATGATTTATTTCTGAGTGATTAATGTTATATTTATATTCTCTGGGAATAAATTCCAAAACTCATCCAATTTAACAGTGGAATTTATGGGACTTTTAACGATATCTGTGAATAGGCGGTAAGTAGTTATTTTCCATTTCATGCTTTATATCTGCATTGAATGCATGAAAAGAAAAAAAATTTCATTTTTATAGTTAGCTTTATCTCAGGTTTTACTTACTCCATTTCGATTTTATATTAAATATCAAAGTGACATACTTCTTTTCTGCTCCTCTATTGAGATATCATGAAATAACTGACGAATGTTTTTGTTTAAATATAATTTCATTCGAGCAGACGGCCGTTCACAATAAAAACAAATTAACCTCTGGAATTCCACATAGAAAATGGAATGTAGCCGATGTCAAGATAATTTAGAATGAAAAGATTTTCCTTAAAAAATTTATAGTACAATTCTGAGGTCATTTAGAGTGCAAAAGTTTGTCAGTTCCAGAATAGACGATATAATTTGATAAAATTCAAATGTTTATCAGGCTTGTACTTACCCTAATGGAATTAACATCTATTATAATACTTGAAGTTCATACAGGATTAGCCAAAACTGCGATCTAAAACCTCAATAAAAATAGAAATTTTTTTTATTGATGATAGAATAAATGATGTTTTCTATTTTATCTATTAAATTGTATAAAATGTGATTTATTCTACTTACAAACTACCATACGAAATTCACAGAAGATTTAGAAATGACTTGATAGGTAGCAGACCAGCGTATATATTATATATTTGTTAAATGTCTGATATTCAACTGTAAAATACTAAGCTTGATTCCTCTTAAATTGTATATTTACTAGACATATAGATATGGTTTGGGCTAGTTTCTTGTTTTGAAAATGCAACTATCTTTTTTTTCTATTACTGCTTTAATGAGTATGGGCACTCAGAGTTCTATTTGGTCTTTAGTTATGAGTAAGTAAGTTCCTAGAGCTGGCCAACGTAATCTGAATTGCTTCTAGAAGGTCCATCCACATTTTTTTGTTCAGTAAATGCGAGATCTCCAAATTATCTAACTCAGTAAAATTGATAAACTGTATGCGATGATCCGAAATTTCTGTGCGTTCCAAATTTGAATATAGATTAACCATTTTTAAATTTATATAATCCGGAGATACTACATACATGACCAAATAAATCTCCAGAAATTCCAGTCAGTGATGTAAATGAATAGTATATTTTGCCAATTTTTCAAAATAGAATACTCTTGATAATGAGACAATACCACAAAACATATATGTCGAGTAAATAAAGCCATTTTAGTGGAATTAAATTATTATTGAGTCGAGTATACGGAAAAATTATAAAGGAAAAACTTGAGCTGGAATATCGTGATATGGAAGCTGAAGAACAGGCAGGATTCCGAGCGGGAAGATCCACTACAGACCATCAATTCTGCATCTTTCAGCTGATAGAAAAAAAGCTTGTATTCAACCATGAAACTCTACATATATCTCCTATATGTAGACCTTAAAAAAGCCTATGATTGTGTCCCCCAAAACAAGCTATGGCACTCTCTGGAATAAACTAATATTAGTGCGACCCTCATAAAAGTGGTAAAAAACCTCTACCATACAAGCAAGGCCAACAACACCGTATATTCTCGGTGTTGTTGGCAAGGCACATGTCAAAAGGGGAATGCAAATCTCAAATGGATTCAGAACCAATAAAGGACTTAAGCAAGAATGCTGCCTGTCACCCACCTTATTTAAAATATACTAAGAACAGGCACATAAATTATGGAAAATAATATGTAACACCATGGGCATCCCATTAAACAACACCACACAACATATACCCTATGCTTCGCAGATGATCAAATAGTGGTGACCCAAGACTATGACGACCTAGAATATATGACAAGGAAGCTAATAAAGGAATAAAGAAAGTGGGGCCTGGAAGTAAACATGACTAAAACAGAGTACATGTGTATTGGGGTCTGCAGCAAGACCTGATACTGGATGATGGTCAATGTATAAAAAAGTGCCAAAGCTATTCATACCTGGGAATGAAAATCACGAACGATGGAACACTGGACAGAGCAATCAGGACAATCTCCACGATCAGTGGAGATTGGAAATCGGAAGACGTCGAAGAACGTTATAGACCGAATTATGTATAGTAAAATGAATCCAAGTGTTATAGTTTAGTTGAATTATAATTTTGGAAAGTGTTCCACCATGTGGTAAGCGAGCGGTCAAAAGACGTTAAGCTGATATTCAAGTGATCAATAATTTAAGATCTTCGAATAAAAACTGATGGAATTATCACTCATATCTCATCCAATTTCCGATTTTGTAGTATGATTTATAAATAAATGAAACTTTATATCGTCAATAAAATTGAATTTTTGCACAATTGTCAAAAAAACTTGGCATTTCTGCATCCCCATTGTTGCGTAAATGTTTAATTTCTTTCACTGCTAAAATAATTCACAAAATAAACATGAGATATTCCTTTTCGAAGGATTTATTTTTGACACATTCAATTATTAATTGATTATTGATCATACAGCAATTAAATTTATTGGAATAATAATTGATAGTAAAGTTTGAACAATTACTTCCAACATAAATTCCCGAAGATGTTCCATGTTGCTACTGAGCAGAAACGTTAGGTCGAGGGGTGAATATCTGCCCCAAATCCTTATAAATCTCCGTCAGATCTCTTAAATCATCAATAAATCACCGATAAATCCTTATAAATTTCAAGACAGTGGCAACACTGCGTGGCTGCGGGCATCGTTGCTAGTATCAATTTGGCAGACAGAAGTCTCGGAAGGAGCAAGGCGCATGCGTAATACATAAATAGCTGATCTAAATCCTCGGTAAATCTTTGTAAATCCACAATAAATCACTGTAAATCCTCAGTAAATCACCGTAAATCCCCAATAAATCACTAAATCCTCGATAAATCACCGTAGATACTCGTTAACTTAAATCATCGTAATTCATTCATGTTGTACACCATAAATCACCAGATATTCACCCCTCGCGTTAGGCATTTCTTGGACAATTCAATATTTTGTAATTTTAAGTATTTTTTTAAAATATATTTCAGACGTGTATTCAGACGGTGTAAATTCACATTTGTACAAAAAATGTTGTTTCTATTTCGTGTATAAAATTCGTGTTTTCATGGCACATTCTTGGCCAAAAATTAACACTCTCATATGCCATTAAAAAAACACTCATTTTACGCATTTACTACAAAAATTACTATTTAATTGAATATTTTTCAATAGCAGTTCGATAAATTTTAAAAAAAAGTAATTCGGGAATAGTTTTTGTGTTGTTATTTATCCAAGACTATCGAAGAAGCAAAGTGAAAGTAAAAAAGACGATTCCGTCGCTTAGGTATTTGAAAATATATATTGAAGTTGAGACTTTCGAAAGCACCTAATTTTGGGTCAGGAATTTGCTGGATGAGACTCAAAGCTCGATGGGAAATAAAGTGGAAAGCATTTCGTGGTCGAATCGGTGGAGCTTGAAGCAACAGAAATACCAGCAGTTCTTTATTTCAATTCAATGATTCTAAGAAGTCGGAAATGCGGCAGTAAATTATTGAATGAAAGAAGTGTACTTTTCTGTGGTTGGCACGTTGATGATTTGTTTAGTTAACATTTCATCATGGTAAATGTCTTGAATTTGGATAATGAATATTATATTGTAAATTGAGTTTAAAAAGCTCAAAAATAAAGTTAATAATAAAATTAAAGCTTTGAAAAATTTATATATTCATCAAAAATGGGAACAGGCGGGTAGTAATATATAAAAAAAGTGGTAAATTGTAAATAGTTGTTTTCTGATAAACCTGGTTCAACTTGTATTGGATTCATTGGTGGTGGAGGGAATGGAGGTTAAGGATAAACGTTAGTATTGTAAATAGTTTGAATGAACACTTTGCCACATATAGGTGAAAAAAGAGTGAAAATCGTTAGCGGAAGACATTATACAGAGGAATTTAAATGGACAGTTTGAAGAGATCAAATGTAATTAAGGTAATGAGTATAGAACTCACAAACGAGGTTGAAATTGATGAAACCATATCGGAACTCAAACATTATTCTGCACCGGGTATGATGAAGTAACTGTTTTTGATATTATAAATTTACGGGAATTTATTTTTAAAAACGTTAACAATGTTAATAAAACAAGGTACTTACCACTGGAATATTTCCACAAGAACTGAAAAAGAGCAGGGTAGCTCCAATTTATAAGTCGGGCGATCCAAAGTGTATGAGTAATTATAGGCCGATCTCGGTTATTAGCGTTTTTTCAAAAGTAATCGAAAAAGTTATAAAAAAAGGATGACATCTTTATAAATGACAATGTTTCATTTGATAAGTTCCAATATGGGTTTCTTAAAAATAGTAGCACCTTGGGAGCTACTTTTGATTTTGTTAACTACATCTGTAAGGCATTAGATGAAAAGAAAATTGTTATAGCTGTTTTTGTCGATTTAAGCAAGGCGTTTGATGTGGTCAGTATAGACATATTGCTTAAAAAACTTTCTATCATGGGCTATGGGGACCTATATTTACGCTTATTAAATCATATTTGAGTAATAGATATCAATATTGTGAAATTAAACAATGTGAATAGTGATTTGCTAACAAATTCCTATGGAGTTCCGCAAGGCTCTGTCCTTGGCCCTCTTTTTATACTCCTTATATGTTTTAAGCCTTCAATGTGCACACCTTAAGCCCAATATTTTTGCCTTTGCCGATGACACAGCATTAGTATACACGGGAGAAAATGTGAATAAACTTTATACAAGAAGTTAATGTAGATCTCGACTTATATCTTAACTGGCTCTTCTGCAATAAGCTGAAAATCAATGCTGAAAAAAACTAAATATATGCTCTTCAAGCAAAAAAATAAGCGGATCGATAGAGTAAATGTTATAATCAACAATACAAATCTAGAAAGGGTTACCAAAATCAGATATCTTGGGTTAATTATCGATGAATCGCTCAATTGGCAGAACCATTTGAACAAAATTAAAGACAAAATTATTCCAATGATTCCCATTATCTATAAATGTCGAAATTACCTATCAGTTAAAACAAAAATGAACGTTTATAATGCCTTCTTTCTGTCCCATTTGCGCTACCTACTGCCTGTGTGGGGTACGTGTTGTTTAACTAGATTTAATGAAATTAAAATTTTACAGAACAAAGTCCTAAAAATTTTTATTCAATTATGATATATACTTACAAGTACAGATACCCTATACAGTGAACTGTGTCTCTGTAAGATTGGACAGGATATTGATGCTTGAGCAAGGTAAACTTATGCATAAAATAATTTTACGAAAAAAAAGAGTAATACAAATATAACATTTACCAACGAAATACATAGCCATAATACGCGTAACATAAATAATCTATATGTAAACTCTAATAGGATAAATCTGGGGCTTTATAGCCCAGTAAAAATGTGCGTCTAAACTTTATAATTCTTTACCAGAAAAATCTAAGATTGATAATAAACTACAATGTATTCCTTAAAAACCTAAGAATTTTTCTGGAAATAGAATAAAGTAAAAATGTGATATTTTTGCAATTAGCTGTCAAGTATACCTTAGTCATCTGTAAATTAATATTAAGAAAAAACAAATGGAAAAATAGTATATTGTTTGAATACTTATAATATTTATCTCGAGGCCAGAGCTTTTGGCACTGATTTGGGATTGTTATAATACATTGTTGTAAATTTTTATTGATGAAATAAAAGTTATTTTCAAAAAAAAAAAAATATTGTAAATAAAACGTCACAGTTTTTGATTTTCACTATTTTTTGTTAAAATGACAATTGCTTCGCTAATACATAGTGGCTTCTTCAGATGCATAATACATACTAACTTTTACAACGAGAATATCGAAAAATGAAAGAAGGGAATATACAATAAGAATGGGGAAAACCTAAACGTAATCACTTAGCAGATAGAAAGTACAAACTGTTAAAGACATGGGAAAACACAATATGCACAAATATTCAATATTACATCTAGAAAAGATTTAACAACGGTGAACTATTCATATCTAATTGGTCATTTAACAAATTATTGGATTGTTTCATTTATTAGAAGCTCTTGAAATTGATAATATGAAAAAATTCAATAATTTGTTGAATGACCAATTAGATATGAATAGTTCACCGTTGTTAAATCTATTCTAGATGTAATATTGAATATTTGTGCCTAATGTGTTTTCCCATGTCATTAACAATTTGTACTTTCTACCTGCTAAGTGATTACGTTTAGGTTTTCCCTATTCTTATTGTATATTTCTTTCCTTCATCTTTCAATATTTTAGTTGTAAAAGTTAGTACCTATATATTATACATCTGAAGAAGCCACTGTGTATTAGCGAAATAATTGTCATGTTAACAAAATATAGTGAAAATCAAAAACTGTGAAGTTTTATTTACAATATTATAATGGATTTTCATCCAAGTATCGGCCAATCAATTAGTTATAATGAATATTGTATTAACTTGACATTTTTGAGAAATGAAACTCTAAGTTTAACGATTTTCACATATAATAAAACAACAACAGTTGCACAACGCGTTTCGCTGACACTACAGCTTGTTCAGTTGCGAATTTCAAACTAAAACTAAAATATCTAATACAAGGTTTGCAAACTACAATTATGGATTTGGGAACTCCATTCTGGTATTCTAAGAATAAACTATACATTACATAAAGTGAACAAGGAAAATTCTTTAATAATTTAAAAAATTATCAAACAACTTTCCAAGGAAGCTGGTTATACGTATTCAGCAACGCAAAATCTGCATTCACAATCGAACGGTGAACTATAGAAATTGTCAAGTCACCCCGACTCAAAATCTGCATACAGCTGTTTCGATCTTATTAGATCTCATCAGTGCAGCTTATTTGACCCGGAGTGAATTAACAAATTTCTATTTGTTCCCCAATACCAATAGTGGTCAGTAACACTGGACAGATAACAATCCAGAGCGCCATCCCACCAAAGATATTGGGAAACAACAATTCACCGCTTAGACTGAAAATGCAGAAATTCGTCGCTAAACACGTACCTCCTGATATGAAGATATCCACTCTACAACAGTGGTGTATATGATTCCAAGGCACACTAACATAGTGATTTAAAACCTTTGGATATACTCACGAGAGCGCGCTCCGAATATTCTAGTCGCTTAATACGCAAAATACAACAATCAAATCATGAAAAACATACTAGTTGACCATGGTCAATTTCATACATTACATAAAGTGAACAAGGAAAATTCTTTAATAATTTAAAAAATTATCAAACAACTTTCCAAGGAAGCTGGTTATACGTATTCAGCAACGCAAAATCTGCATTCACAATCGAACGGTGAACTATAGAAATTGTCAAGTCACCCCGACTCAAAATCTGCATACAGCTGTTTCGATCTTATTAGATCTCATCAGTGCAGCTTATTTGACCCGGAGTGAATTAACAAATTTTTAATTGTTCCCCAATACTTTCAGTCTAAGCGGTGAATTGTTGTTTCCCAATATCTTTGGTGGGATGGCGCTCTGGATTGTAATCTGTCCAGTGTTACTGACCACTATTGGTATTGGGGAACAATTAGAAATGTGTTAATTCACTCCGGGTCAAATAAGCTGCACTGATGAGATCTAATAAGATCGAAACAGCTGTATGCAGATTTTGAGTCGGGGTGACTTGACAATTTCTATAGTTCACCGTTCGATTGTGAATGAAGATTTTGCGTTGCTGAATACGTATAACCAGCTTCCTTGGAAAGTTGTTTGATAATTTTTTAAATTATTAAAGAATTTTCCTTGTTCACTTTATGTAATGTAAGTAGAATACCTTGACTTGAAGCCATTAAAAAGGATTGATGATGACAGCTCAAGGTCATAAATCATGGCCGGTCTATTGTTTGGGGGCAGGTGTGCAGTCTTTTGTTATACCCGATCTATTGTTAGACCAGGTGTTTGGGGCAGATGTTAGGGCAGGACCGTATTAACTAATGATTGAGGGTCGTGAGAATTGAATTTTTTTTTACAAATTTAGACCAAAATTCGTAAATCGTATGAAATCCACCCCTGACATTAGTTATTCGACATCGCCAGGTATTTCTAAGAAAACACACACACAAAAGGTTGACGCGAATATCTCTTCACAAAAACGGGTGGCAGGTCCTTTGTTCCTATTGTTTCTATTGTTTGGGGCAGGTGTTCGGGCAGGACCGTATTAACTAATGATTGATGGTCGTGAGAATTGAATTTTTCTTCACAAATTTAGACCAAAATTCGTAAGAAACCTGGCCCTGACATTAGATATTCAATGGGTGCAGGTAAAATTTCTAAGAAAACACACAAAAGGTTGACGCGAATATCTCTTCACAAATTTAGACCAAAATTCGTATTCCTTTATGAATTCATAGAAACACGTCGCTGGGTTATTCAACGTGAGGGGCCTGGTCTTTACAAAATCGTGGTATTTCATAGAATTCCGGCGCGCCAGTTCAGGGGGTGGTTTCTACATGTAACAACGTGTTGATATTCAAGGAAAGTAAAACTTTTTTTTGGCTGTTGATTCTTTAAAAACTTTTGCAGCATGCATGAATCTCTTTGTACGGAAGATGGAAGAAAAAATTGAAAGTGACGATGTTATTACCAGGTATTGCACAATTGATTATTTCGCAGATTTCATTCTCACTGAAATGCGTAAGCAACATTTACGTGTAATCGATATACAAACTTGTGCTGAATTCATAAAATTGAGTTACAATGACTCACCCTATATGTATGAATTACTTGTGAAATATTATTACAATATTGAGAATATTGTATTGGATAGTGTAAGTTGGTAGTTATATTATCGTATATAAATATGATTAAATGTATGATATTATATAAAAATTAACTTAATCAGAAAATTTATTTATCTAATTACAAACCTTTTTATTTGAAACACTAAATTATTAAAAAAATGTAATTTGAACCATTCGTTTACATGCATTATAACAGGTCTCTCATACTAGAGGAAAAAAGAGTACACATATAAATTTTTAAAAAACCTAAATCCCATGTGTGATAAATCAGTTGTAAATATCGTATATTATTACGATGAATGACGGACAGCTTTTTGAATAAGAAAAACTTGTCATATGAAATATAGACAAACCTCCTAGTGTTTAAAATTATGATGCTAATACGATCAATATTATATAAATAAATTGATAGGAAGTTAAGTATTATGTATTTAATTCAACTAAGATTATAAATTATAACCCATACTTTGTATGACGTAGTAATAAAGTTAAATTATTATTTCATTCTATTATTCTACATTGAAAATTTAATAATTTTATAATTGTATGCATACTTATAAACAATCACATACCTTGCCATGCCAAAAAAGCCCACACACATCTATACTAAACAGATAAAATTATTATTGAATATATGATTCATGCATTCATTGTATAAATGATTTATCCATGCGTTCAATTTGGTGAACATCGAAATTAAATAACTTATGCAATTTATGATTATGAAATTTTTTCATGAATATCATCTGGAATATTTAATTTTTTGTAAAAACACGTTCGTACAATACGTTTCGAATAGGATTTGCATATCCTACCTCTCTTGTGGGTGTCTACGTAGCCAAATTTCAAGTTAATCGGGTGTATAAATATATATATATATATATATATATATATATATATATATATATATATATATATATATATATATATATATATATATATATATATATATATATATATATATGTTTACGATATCTCTATACACACCCTATACTCTCCCCTTCATTGATGTATATATCGTATATTATTTCGATGAACGACGGCCAGCTTTTTGAATAAGAAAAACTTTTCATATAAAATATAGACAAAATCTCCTAGTGTTTAAAAATTATGATGCTAATACGATACTTTAGAATGTTTCACTGTAGAAATAGAAAGAAATAATAATAACACTGTCTTGAAATTGCATATTGGTTTGAAATATGGAATAAGAGATTGCTTTTAAAATATAAATAATAGTATTCGACTTTAGAACTATGCAAATGATCAGTTGTAAATATCGTATATTATTACGATGAATGACGGACAGCTTTTTGAATAAGAAAAACTTTTCATATGAAATATAGACAAAACCTCCTAGTGTTTAAAAATTATGATACTAATACGATCAATATTATATAAATAAATTGATAGGAAGTTAAGTATTATGTATTTAATTCAACTTAGATTATAAATTATAACCCATACTTTGTATGAAGTAGTAATAAAGTTAAATTATTAATTCATTCTATTAATTCATTCTATTATTCTACATTGAAAATTTAATAATTTTATAAATTGTATGCATACTTTTTAAACAATCACATACCTTGCCATGCCAAAAAAAGCCCACACACATCTATACTAAACAGATTAAAATTATTATTGAATATATGATTCATGCATTAATTGTATAAATGATTTGTCCAGGCATTCAATCAGGCATTCAATTTGTGAACATCGAAATTAAATAACTTATGCAATTTTTATAAGATTATGAAATTTTTTCATGAATATCATCTGGAATATTTAATTTTTTTTTGTAAAAAACACGTTCCGTACAATACGTTTTGAATAGGATTTGCATATCCTACCTCTCTTGTGGGAGTCTACGTAGCCAAATTTCAAGTTAATAGGGTGTATAATATATATATATATATATATATATATATATATATATATATATATATATATATATATATATATATATATATATATATATATATATATATATATGTTAACGGTATCCCTATACACACCCTTCACGCCCCCCATCATTGATGTAAATATCGTATATTATTACGATGAACGACGGTCAGCTTTTTGAATAAGAAAAACTTTTCATATAAAATATAGACAAAATCTCCTAGTGTTTAAAAATTATGATGCTAATACGATACTTTAGAATGTTTCACTGTAGAAATAGAAAGAAATAATAATAACACTGTCTTGAAATTGCATATTGGTTTGAAATATGGAATAAGAGATTGATTTTCAAATATAAATAATAGTATTCGACTTTAGAACTATGCAAATGAAAAACGCTATATAAAATATCGAACGAACATAAATGTTAAACTTTTTCATATAGGTAAGAAACCCACATTACTTTACTTTCCACGACCCCCACCATTCCTCCATGCTTACCTGTTATTGTGCAATCTCCGAAAATTACCGAAGAAACCCGAACTAATGTCCACGATTGTTGTGAATAAAAGCGTCTAAAATATTAGAAATAAAGATATCGGATAATTATAAACATACAATACAATAGTACCTAGTCCTCCAAAATGAAATTGATGCATTTCATATTGCTTTAATCATTTATATTGGCCAAACTGATAAACTTATCAATCAAAACTGTTATTCAATCAAATCTTTTTAGATGTAATTACGAACAAAAATCTGAAATTTCATAAAACCTATTAGGAAATTATATGAATATAAATAATTAATTGAATTTATGATTCCTGGTTACCTTTTACTAATGATTTGTATATTCAATTTGGTGAGATTGAATAATTTATTGAACTTTTGTCATATAAGATTCACAAATTTTTTTATGGAAGAACAAAATAACTTAAGTAACTATTTTCCTATAAAATGCATGAAATTCATCAGATCCATCAGATTTTATTTCTTTGATTGGGCAGAATGCGAAATTTTTTATTATAGATCTCATATTTTCTTTTTTTTTCTGTTTAATTTTATGTATACATTTGTACATATATTCAATTTGGTGAGATTGAATAATTTATTGAACTTTTTTTCATATAAGATTCACAAATTTTTTTATGGAAGAACAAAATAACTTAAGTAACTCTTTTCCTATAAAATGCATGAAAATCATCAGATCAATCAGATTTTATTTCTTTGATTAGACAGAATGCGAAATTTTTTATTATAGATCTCATATTTTCTTTTTCAGACAAAACCTCCTAGTGTTTAAAAATTATGATACTAATACGATCAACATTATATAAATAAATTGATAGGAAGTTAAGTATTATGTATTTAATTCAACTTAGATTATAAATTATAACCCATACTTTGTATGAAGTAGTAATAAAGTGAAATTATTAATCCATTCTATTATTCTACATTGAAAATTTAATAATTTTATAATTGTATGCATACTTATAAACAATCACATACCTTGTCATGTCAAAAAAATCCCACACACATCTATACTAAACGGATAAAATTGTTATTGAATATATGAGTCCTACATTCATCGTATAAATGATTTGTCCATACATTCAATTTGGTGAACATCGAAATTAAATAACTTATGCAATTTTTATAAGATTCATGAAGAACAAAATAACTTAGGGAACTTTATTACAGAAAATTTATTTATCTAATTACAATTTTTATTTGAAACACTAAATTATTTTAAAAAAATGTCAAATATTAGGAGTAAATAAAACGTAGACGCTAAAATGTATATGATTGATAATTAACTTAAAATCATAACAATACTAGAAATACTGTTTTAGAAAATATAAACATGTATTCGATTAGAAAAGAATAAAATATAGAGAATAAACATATCCAACGATAAGTATATTTTTATGAAATAAAAGAATTCTTTTTGAATATAAATAATTTTATTTGAATTTAGAACTCTACATATGAAAAACGCTGTATATAAAATGGTGCTCAATGTTTTTTCTGAGAAATTGTTCAAATACTTACGCAATTATTAAATCTGGTAAAACATATGAATTACATAACTTGCTTGTGAAACATAAAACTACTTTTTGAAAGATATGAAACTTTATTACCAAATTTGGCAGAAAGTTCATAAAATATATTTCACAACTTGAAAAGTTGGGTAGGCTATCGAAATTTTCAGGAAGCAGACGTATTTTATTAAATTGTGCCGAATAAATTTTAGATTCTGGTTGCTACACTATATGACTTTTTAGGAAGTTTTTCCCGTTGATCGCAAAAACTGTTGAAAAAGATTTTCCGAAATATCATTACATACCTTTGAAAGTACTATTCCATATATTTAGTTTTGATCATTACTACAATTAGATGACCATCAGCTATTTTCTAGTTTTAATTTCAAAAATTGAATTTACGTATTCTGCAAATAACCAGTCCTTTTGTTTCTTGAAAAATCATGATTGAAACTTTTTTCGTATACATGAAACGGTTCGAATGCTTAAATAGACTTTATGGAACTTTTTTTCATATAAGATTCACAAAATTTTTTATGGAAAAAACGAAATAACTTTGCATGCAATAAGATGCCTGAAATTTTTTTCATCAGATTTTATTTCTTAAGACTTGCTCAGGGAACGCATTCATAAGTGAAAAAAATTTGAATTTGTATTATTTTATCATTGACAGTTTACACGCGATCTATGTTATATTTGATAAACTCACTAAAACGTATGCTTAAAAAATATTTTTGAACGAAGAAATGTTAGAACGCGAAAAATTGTTATACCTGCTCTGGCTTTTAGGGTGTGCGATGGTAGGAGCAGGTAGCGAAAATACGAACGAGAGACGCTAAGAGATAGTAACAAAGAACATTCTATTGCAAATAGTCACCCTTGGGTATATATCATCTCAATTTTAACATAAAATATATATCTAAATACACCACGGTGTTTATCTATAAAAAACGTACATATACAGTCCACAACTCTATAACGCTTAACATTTGATCCATCGATACGGATATTGATCAATAAATCCGAATAAATACGGACCAGTGAACATTAATCGAAAACGTGCAAGTGCTTTATTGTTGTGATCGACCAGAAACGTGCATATCTAGTCGAAAGTGGTAAGGTTGGTTCATAGAGACTCCCTCCACTTCACTTCAACCAACTTGGAAGCAGGTGAACAATCAGCGTATTCAACGAGGACGGCATCATCAGAAACCACCAATAATAGCAAAGAGACATACTAACATTTTTCACAGATTAGCATACGTTTTAGTGAGTTTATCAAATATAACATTGATCGCATGTAAACTTTCAATGATAAAATAAATCAAAATCTAATTTTTTTCACTTATGAATGCGTTCCCTGAGCAAGTCTTAAGAAATAAAATCTGATGAAAAAAATTACATGCATCTTAATGCATGAAAAGTTATTTCGTTTTTTTCCATAAAAACAATTTTGTGAATCTTATATGAAAAAAAGTTCCATAAAGTCTATTTAAGCATTCGAACCGTTTCATGTATACGAAAAAAAAGTTTCAATCATGAATTTTTTCAAGAAACAAAAGGACTGTTATTTGCAGAATACGTAAATTCAATTTTTGAAATTAAAACTAGAAAATAGCTGATGGTCATCTAATTGTAGTAATGATCAAAACTAAATATATGGAATAGTACTTTCAAAGGTATGTAATGATATTTCGGAAAATCTTTTTCAACAGTTTTTTGCGATCAACGGGAAAAACTTCCTAAAAAGTCATATAGTGTAGCAACCAGAATCTAAAATTTATTCGGCACAATTTAATAAAATACGTCTGCTTCCTGAAAATTTCGATAGCCTACCCAACTTTTCAAGTTGTGAAATATATTTTATGAACTTTCTGCCAAATTGGTAATAAAGTTTCATATCTTTCAAAAAGTAGTTTTATGTTTCACAAGCAAGTTATGTAATTCATATGTTTACCAGATTTAATAATTGCGTAAGTAATTGAACAATTTCTCAGAAAAAACATTGAGCACCATTTTATAGAGCGTTTTTCATATGTAGAGTTCTAAATTCAAATAAAATTATTTATATTCAAAAAGAATTCTTTTATTTCATAAAAATATACTTATCGTTGGATATGTTTATTCTCTATATTTTATTCTTTCCTATCGAATACATGTTTATATTTTCTAAAACAGTATTCTAGTAATGTTATGATTTTAAGATAATTCATCAATCGTATACATTTAGCGTCTACGTTTTATTTACTCCTATATTTGACATTTTTTAAATATATTTAGTGTTTCAAATAAAAATTGTAATTAGATAAATAAATTTTCTGTAATAAAGTTCCCTAAGTTATTTTGTTCTTCATGAATCTTATAAAAATTGCATAAGTTATTTAATTTCGATGTTTCAACCAAATTGAATGTATGGACAAATCATTTATACGATGAATGTGGGACTCATATATTCAATAACAATTTTATCCGTTTAGTATAGATGTGTGTGGGATTTTTTGACATGACAAGTATGTGATTGTTTATAAGTATGCATACAATTATAAAATTATTAAGTTTTCAATGTAGAATAATAGAATGGATTAATAATTTCACTTTATTACTACTTCATACAAAGTATGGGTTATAATTTATAATCTAAGTTGAATTAAATACATAATACTTAACTTCCTATCAATTTATTTATATAATGTTGATCGTATTAGTATCATAATTTTTAAACACTAGGAGGTTTTGTCTGAAAAAGAAAATATGAGATCTATAATAAAAAATTTCGCATTCTGTCTAATCAAAGAAATAAAATCTGATTGATCTGATGATTTTCATGCATTTTATAGGAAAAGAGTTACTTAAGTTATTTTGTTCTTCCATAAAAAAATTTGTGAATCTTATATGAAAAAAAGTTCAATAAATTATTCAATCTCAACAAATTGAATATATGTACAAATGTATACATAAAATTAAACAGAAAAAAAAAGAAAATATGAGATCTATAATAAAAAATTTCGCATTCTGCCCAATCAAAGAAATAAAATCTGATGGATCTGATGAATTTCATGCATTTTATAGGAAAATAGTTACTTAAGTTATTTTGTTCTTCCATAAAAAAATTTGTGAATCTTATATGACAAAAGTTCAATAAATTATTCAGTCTCACCAAATTGAATATACAAATCATTAGTAAAAGGTAACCAGGAATCATAAATTCAATTAATTATTTATATTCATATAATTTCCTAATAGGTTTTATGAAATTTCAGATTTTTGTTCGTAATTACATCTAAAAAGATTTGATTGAATAACAGTTTTGATTGATAAGTTTATCAGTTTGGCCAATATAAATGATTGAAGCAATATGAAATGCATCAATTTCATTTTGGAGGACTAGGTACTATTGTATTGTATGTTTATAATTATCCGATATCTTTATTTCTAATATTTTAGACGCTTTTATTCACAACAATCGTGGACATTAGTTCGGGTTTCTTCGGTAATTTTCGGAGATTGCACAATAACAGGTAAGCATGGAGGAATGGTGGGGGTCGTGGAAAGTAAAGTAATGTGGGTTTCTTACCTATATGAAAAAGTTTAACATTTATGTTCGTTCGATATTTTATATAGCGTTTTTCATTTGCATAGTTCTAAAGTCGAATACTATTATTTATATTTGAAAATCAATCTCTTATTCCATATTTCAAACCAATATGCAATTTCAAGACAGTGTTATTATTATTTCTTTCTATTTCTACAGTGAAACATTTCTAAAGTATCGTATTAGCATCATAATTTTTAAACACTAGGAGATTTTGTCTATATTTTATATGAAAAGTTTTTCTTATTCAAAAAGCTGACCGTCGTTCATCGTAATAATATACCATATTTACATCAATGATGGGAAGCGTAAAGGGGGTGTATAGGGATACCGTTAACATATATATATATATATATATATATATATATATATATATATATATATATATATATATATATATATATATATATATATATATATATATATATATATATATATATATATATATATATATATATATATTATACACCCTATTAACTTGAAATTTGGCTACGTAGACACCCACAAGAGAGGTAGGATATGCAAATCCTATTCAAAACGTATTGTACGAACGTGTTTTTACAAAAAAAAATTAAATATTCCAGATGATATTCATGAAAAAATTTCATAATCTTATAAAAATTGCATAAGTTATTTAATTTCGATGTTCACCAAATTGAATGCCTGGACAAAATCATTTATACAATGAATGCATGAATCATATATTCAATAATAATTTTATCTGTTTAGTATAGATGTGTGTGGGCTTTTTTTGGCATGGCAAGGTATGTGATTGTTTAAAAGTATGCATACAATTATAAAATTATTAAATTTTCAATGTAGAATAATAGAATGAATTAATAATTTAACTTTATTACTACTTCATACAAAGTATGGGTTATAATTTATAATCTAAGTTGAATTAAATACATAATACTTAACTTCCTATCAATTTATTTATATAATATTGATCGTATTAGTATCATAATTTTTAAACACTAGGAGGTTTTGTCTATATTTCATATGAAAAGTTTTTCTTATTCAAAAAGCTGTCCGTCATTCATCGTAATAATATACGATATTTACAACTGATTTATCACACATGGGATTTAGGTTTTTTAAAAATTTATATGTGTACTCTTTTTTCCTCTAGTATGAGAGACCTGTTATAATGCATGTAAACGAATGGTTCAAATTACATTTTTTTAATAATTTAGTGTTTCAAATAAAAAGGTTTGTAATTAGATGAATAAATTTTCTGATTAAGTTAATTTTTATATAATATCATACATTTAATCATATTTATATACGATAATATAACTACCAACTTACACTATCCAATACAATATTTTCAATATTGTAATAATATTTCACAAGTAATTCATACATATAGGGTGAGTTATTGTAACTCAATTTTATGAATTCAGCACAAGTTTGTATATCGATTACACGTAAATGTTGCTTACGCATTTCAGTGAGAATGAAATCTGCGAAATAATCAATTGTGCAATACCTGGTAATAACATCGTCACTTTCAATTTTTTCTTCCATCTTCCGTACAAAGAGATTCATGCATGCTGCATAAGTTTTTAAAGAATCAACAGCCAAACAAAAATTTTTCTTTCCTTGAATATCAACACGTTGTTACATGTAGAAACCACCCCCTTCACTGGCGCGCCGGAATTCTATGAAATACCACGATTTTGTAAAGACCAGGCCCCTCACGTTGAATAACCCAGCGACGTGTTTCTATGAATTCATAAAGGAATACGAATTTTGGTCTAAATTTGTGAAGAGATATTCGCGTCAACCTTTTGTGTGTTCTCTTAGAAATTTTACCTGCACCCATTGAATATCTAATGTCAGGACCGGGTTTCTTACGAATTTTGGTCTAAATTTGTGAAGAAAAATTCAATTCTCACGACCATCAATCATTAGTTAATACGGTCCTGCCCGAACACCTGCCCCAAACAATAGAAACAATAGGAACAAAGGACCTGCCACCCGTTTTTGTGAAGAGATATTCGCGTCAACCTTTTGTGTGTGTGTTTTCTTAGAAATACCTGGCGATGTCGAATAACTAATGTCAGGGGTAGATTTCATACGATTTACGAATTTTGGTCTAAATTTGTAAAAAAAAATTCAATTCTCACGACCCTCAATCATTAGTTAATACGGTCCTGCCCTAACATCTGCCCCAAACACCTGGTCTAACAATAGATCGGGTATAACAAAAGACTGCACACCTGCCCCCAAACAATAGACCGGCCATGATTTATGACCTTGAGCTGTCATCATCAATCATTTTTAATGGCTTCAAGTCAAGGTATTCTACTAATGTATGAAATTGACCATGGTCAACTAGTATGTTTTTCATGATTTGATTGTTGTATTTTGCGTATTAAGCGACTAGAATATTCGGAGCGCGCTCTCGTGAGTATATCCAAAGGTTTTAAATCACTATGTTATTGTGCCTTGGAATCATATACACCACTGTTGTAGAGTAGATATCTTCATATCAGGAGGTACGTGTTTAGGCGACGAATTTCTGCATTTTCAGTCTAAGCGGTGAATTGTTGTTTCCAAATATATTTGGTGGGATGGCGCTCTGGATTGTTATCTGTCCAGTGTTACTGACCACTATTGGTATTGGGGAACAATTAGAAATTTGTTAATTCACTCCGGGTCAAATAAGCTGCACTGATGAGATCTAATAAGATCGAAACAGCTGTATGCAGATTTTGACAATTTCTATAGTTCACTGTTCGATTGTGAATGCAGATTTTGCGTTGCTGAATACGTATAACCAGCTTCCTTGGAAAGTTGTTTGATAATTTTTTAAATTATTAGAGAATTTTCCTTGTTCACTTTATGTAATGTATGAAATTGACCATGGTCAACTAGTATGTTTTTCATGATTTGATTGAATAAACTATAACTTAATTATTCATTGAGAAGGTTGAGAAGGGGGGAGCTGTTCACATTCAATTGGTTGTTAAGTAACTTCTGGGAATTTTTATGCCTATTAATTTCTAGAGTTTCCATAAGATTTAATTTTGAACTTATGTATCGAGATGTATAATTTCTAAATCCGAATTGAAATCAGGCTTTTTTTTATTAAATGAATCTTCGTTATGATTTATGTAACTTCGCCTGTGTTCAGTAACCTTTTTTTGAAATATCCATGTGTACAACCTACGTAATATATTCAATATATATTGAATTGAAATGTCTAGCATATGCTAGACAATAAAAGAGAAACATGACTTTAATTCGGATTTCGAAATTCTACATCTCGGAACAAAAGGTTCAAAATTAAATCTTATGGAAACTCTAGAAATTAAGAGGCATAAAAATTCCCAGAAGTTACTTAACCAATTGGATGTGACCAGCTCGCCCCTTCTTAACCTTTTCAATGAACAATTTAGTTGTAGTTTGTTCTTAGAATCCTAGAATGAATTTCCAAAATTTATAATTTTACTTTGCAAACCTTGTATTAGATATTTCAGTTTTTGTTTGAAATTCGGACCTGAAGAAGCTCTAGTGTCAGCGAAACGCGTTGTACAACTGTTGTTGTTACATTATATGTGAAAATGGTTAAACTTAGAGTTTTATTTCTCAAACATGTTAACAATGTTTTCATCTAGTAACAGCCACATCAATTCAAATATATTAACTTGAATTGAAAATGGAAAATCCGAGAATATGTTTAGGGTCACCATTATGCAATCTATTTTAATATGATTAGTTCATCGGTTTTAGGAGGTTTTTAAATGCTCAAACACCCTCCAGATTTACATATACAGTTAAAAATTTGTATCTGGATTGATTTGAGGCCAATGAAGAATTTTTTGTCGATATAAACATTTTTCTTACATTTTAGGTAGATATTTATTGTTTTTTCGTGGTGTTTACAGATTTGCGCATCTCTTCAGCTTATCCAGATTGAGTTAGATAGTTAAAATTTCTTACGCGGATTGATTTGATGTTAGGGAAGTGCACGGTATTGATTTCAACTGTTTTCCAGTAACGCCGCCTCTTCAATGAAAAGTATTCATGTTTTTTTCGTGGTGTTGATGTTAGGAAAGTGCACACTCGGGGTTTCGAGTGATCTCTTTCACAGTCGCATTTTTATGTTAAAATTTCAAACGTTTTTCATAATTTTCGAGCATTACGCTCTTTTGAAGCCACTCGAAATTCAGTAAGAAGTCTGAAAATTCGAACAAGAATTCGGTTGATATATTAAAACAATGGTTAAAAATAACAATTTACACATTTATTATAAGAAATAACGCATGACGCACGTTTCGGTGGAACTTCACCTTCTTCAGATGCTAATGGCAAACTAACTATGATTCTCTGTTATATCGAAAACAAGAAATGACAAATTATGTAGAAGGGGTAAATACAAAGATGGTTACAAATAATTATTAGAAAAGGAAAAACCAATTCTGAACTGCTAGTCAGGTAGTTCGGTAATTTTGAAAAGATTAAGAAGGGGGCTTGAAATATGATCGATTTGGCTATTCAATAGGAGACCGGAATGCTTGTATTTATTTATCTGTAATGATTCTAAAAAATTAAGTTTAATTCCCTTACTTTCAGTATTTAATATTTTTAAATCGAAATTGAATGTGTGATTTTCTTGGATTAAATGGTTTGCATAATGTGAATCCGACTTCTGATCAACAAAGCTACGTTTGTGTTCTGAAATTCTAGTTTGAAAACTTCTAAAAGTTCTACCAATGTAAAACTTATCACAATCGCCACAATTAATTTTATAAACTCCTGATTTATTATCTTTATGAACTTTGGATTTATTATTATTTTATCATATAAAATATTATTATTATATCATATAAAAAAATATTATTATATCATATAAAAAATAGCGTTTTTTGAAAATTTTTATTCAAATAGGTACCTGCTGAAATATGAAAAATTGAATGAATCTTCATAAGCCTACTATGGTTATTGTAAGGAAATCGTACTACTTTGCTTGCAAATTCAATTTTCCTAATATCCAATCTATGAGGATAATGTTCTCAATATTATCAAGATTAATATTTTTCGGCATTCTATCTTCTATAACAACCTCGTTGATGGTGCCTATAATCATAGAAAAAAAAATCCGATTATACCCACTCATATCCAATAAGTTTATGTAAACGTCTTTATTATCCTCTCGTCTCCACGCATCAGAGTATTTTATGACTTCATCAAATCCGGAGGTGAATAACATCATCTATCTATTGTCCATATTTTGCCTCATATAATGAAAATATCACATAAATTCACCAAAGAAACTGCTATAATTTCAATATCTAATCTAGTTCATGTTTTCAATGTCTAAGAAAGCCATAAACATTTATTTCGCCTAATAATATTTGAGAGAATTTAGAATAAACTTGATTGAAGTTTCACTCTACATAAGTGTAAATTCTTCAGATTACCTAACACTGAAATTGAATATATTTAACTTCTATTTAAATTGATGGCATTCAATACAAGGAAAAGGTAAAATTTACCTGCATATTGCAGATGTTCGAATTGATTCTAATGTTGGTAATTTCTATCATATCTAAAAATGTAAATTTTTTATTCTTAATACCTGTCAGTTATTCTTATGCTTATGTTTATCAGTTGCGAATCTATTAAACACAAGTAGAAGTCAACTTCATACCTTATTGAATAAAATATATATATATATATATATATATATATATATATATATATATATATATATATATATATATATATATATATATATATATATATATATATATATATATATATATATATAGATATATATATATATATATATATATACATATATTTAAAAATAAATATACATCTTCTTCTCCTCCTACGTGCCTTCTCCATTCATGTCAATTTCTAGCGGTTTTGGATCAATTTTTCCCCACAAATTTCGTTATATCGTCAATCCATCTTCTATGTGGTTTACCCCAGGGTCTTTTTGATTCTCATGTGTCACTTTGCTAGTCCATCTCTCACACTCCTGTCTTGCGACATGTCCAACACATCGCCTTCAACTCAGCCACACGATTCATTATCTCAGTTATTTTCGTCCATTCTCTGATTGTTTCATTTCCTATTATATCTCTGAGTGATACACCAAGCACTGCACGTTCTATAGAACTTTGAGTTGCAATATATATAAATATATATATATATATATATATATAATATATATATATATATATATTTATATATATATATATATATATATATATATATAAATATATTATATATATATATATATATATATATATATATATATATATATATTATTTATTATATATATATATATTATATATATATATATATATATATATATATATATATATATATATATATATATATATATATATATATATATATATATATATATATATATATATTTATATATATATATATATATATATTTATATTTTATTATTCTTGTCTGTATTGTATCAGTACTCCTTCATTTTTTTTCAGCAATATCCGGCAATCTGAGTTTGAAAACTGACTTTAAAAAAATATTTAAAGTTTCGTCAAGAAATTTGTCTCAAAATTTCTCAAAAGTTAACATGATAAATTGATATGATTATTCAATACAGAAGAATAATTCGTTTTTAAAAACATTAAGACGATATATATCAATTATTAGCACAATAAACGCTGACTAATGAAAATAAGAAATGCAAATAGAAGTATCAGAATGAATTTAAAATTTGTTGTATTTATTAATTTTTCCTTGAGAACACACAAAAGAGAAGGCATCGTTGAGGTTTTTTTAAGTGTTGAATATTAGCGCTCAGGGTGTGGAATTTTATTAGGACTAATTTTGTGAATGTGACGCAAATATGTAACAAAAGGCAGAAAGCAGCTCGAAAAGAATTCATTTCGATTTAGTCTTAGGGTTAATATTCCCGGAAAATAAATCACAGAATGCCAATTATGACTACGGTCAGTCAACAAAAATATATTACTTTATTTCATATAATGCATACTGTTACCTTTTATGACTAAAAAATCACATCGAAAAAGTAGATTCATTAGAAAAACTACGGAGGTACGAGAGTAGGTATTCTCAAAAGTTTTCAGCCTATCACAGTAGCAAGTATTTTCTCTTCAAATAAATTCTCATTTTCCAACATATCTCCCTGTAATTCTACACAATTTTTGGAACGATGTTTGAATTTTGATTCCATTCAAATAATAGTTGACATCTTGTTCCACAAAAGAATTATCAACAGAACTAATAACATTTTTAGTTATAGGTAGGTACCTATATGAAAATTTTCGTACCGAAAACAGAATAATTAAATTTAAATAGAAAAAGTATTAGGGGATATTTTGAATTACTCAGCGAGGTTTTGTGATGTATTCCTGCTATTTTGCTTAATTTTTTTTTCAAAGTTATAAACATGTTCTCATTTTGAGTGGACGTTTAAAAAACGTTATATTTTTGTTCTCCGACAAAATTCTTTAGTAGTAATTTTTCAATGTGAACTATTTTTCGTACTTCTTCTTTCAAAATAGAATATTTATCTCAAAAGAAATGGATTCTTTGTGTTAGTATAGCTGAAGTATAATATTTCTCGACGTTCTGCTCGTTGCTACTCTTTTGAGTAACACTCAGTTTTTTTCTAATCTAGTTTCAACACTCCACTGAGTCTACACTCAACCAAATAGTGGCATGAATACAAAGAAAGGTTTCATTGATTCAATGAATAAAATCATTAAAATTGGTCCAATGAAGTTCATTGTTTTAATGAACAGGACTACATTGATGTATGAACAGTTTCATTAATATTATGAACGTGTACATTAAATGGATTTAGTACCTTTTTCCTTATATTAATGAACTCGTACATTGCGACAATGTATGTCAATCATAAGTTGATGAAAATCTTTCTTTAATTTGATGCATACAATTCATTGAATAAATGATCTGTATTCATTGTTTTGATGAATATAGGTTCTTGAGTTGATGAATACAATTCATTGAATGAATGAATCTTATTCTTCAGTTGAATGAATCACATTCATTAAAAAATTTGTATACAGGGTGACCCAACGAAATTTGATAAGAAGGTTTTGGGTAATAATAGCGTAGATATAAAGAAATGTTCGGATTGGTTGATTTCGTTTTTTCAAGTCCCATTTTTCGAAACGTTCCCAAAGTATATGAGCATTTGAAAATGGCCGCTCAAAAAATAAAATCGACCTGTCCGAGAATTTTTTTCAAATACGCTATCATCACCGAAAATCCCCATGTTAAGTTTTCGTGGTGAACTAATTCTTTTGACTAGAAAAAACAGTTTTTTTTTCCTCTTGTAAAATCAATCAGGGACAATATTTATCACTCAAAAAATATTGGGTAGGCACAGTTAATTAAAACTTTCATTATTGTAAGTGTTTTTAATATTTCTTGATTGAATTACATAACACATGAATTTTAGAAAATGATTTATTCGACTTTATTTCATAAAAATAACTTTCAATAAATGTCCAGAACACAAGGAAAGGCCCTGGAAAATTTAAATTGAAAACATAAAAAATTTTAAAGCAAATATAAATTGCTTTGATAGCTTTAGGTTCAGTTTTTGAACAGATATTTAATATTATCGAAAACTACGAAAATATCTGTAATTGTGGCCATTTTATCACCAACTACCAATGAAAAAAATTGTATATGAGAGTTCTTCCTCCTCAAGTATTCCAGGTGATCTTCTATATCCTGGTAACTTCTTCTCAAAAGTATAAAAGATTCTTGTGAATCCTTGATGGTGAATTTCGTATTTTTTTTCTTCCAGTCAAGTCTTTAGTGACAGTGTAGTGGGTACGAGATACCCGTGCGCAGCCCATAAAATAATAGCATTGTGGCTGCCTGTAAAAAAAATATTAGATGGTGTAAGTACGGGGTGTCCCAAATTCGAGGGTGACCATTGGGATCTCGGAAACTATAAGAGATACGAAGTCGGTTATATTATGGCAAAGTTGCGCAATTTTATGACCAATAAAATTCCGTTTTCAAATTTGAAAAATTCCGAATACTTCCGAAGATATTCGGAAAAAACCGAAATTTTGTAAAATAGGTTTTATTTTGTCCTCGCCTTATTTGAAGAGATATTTTAAAATAAATGCCACTTTGTTATTGTCACCTTTCCTCCTTTATAATATAGTGCTATTAAATTTCAAATCCGACGTTTCGTCTCCGAGATACCATCATCAACTTTATTTTTTTAAATACGACCTGGATTTTTTATTACGTTTTTTGGTAGCTTATTACCACCTTAAAGTAAATGACGTATCATAAAAATTATTGGCATCTATAAACATTTTTAGCAGGTGAAAAATAAATGATATAGAAGCTGAAAATCTGACAGGTGTATGAAATAAATAAAACATTATGACATTTCCAGGTAAGTTCTGGTTCTTTTTGTTTCACAGACATCTTTGGTTTATTGTAAATTAGATATTTTTATAGATGCCAATAATTTTTTTCAATTTTTATGTTACGTCATGCCTTAAGGTGGTAATAAGCTACCAAAAAAACGTAATAAAAAAATCCAGGTCCGTATTTAAAAAAATAAAGTTGATGATGGTATCTCGGAGACGAAACGTCGGATTTGAAATTTAATAGCACTATATTATAATGGAAGAAAGGTGACAATAACAAAGTGTTATTTATTTTAAAATATCTCTTCAAATAAGGCGAGGACAAAATAAAACCCATTTTACAAAATTTCGGTTTTTTCCGAATATCTTCGGAAGTATTCGGAATTTTTCAAATTTGAAAACGGCATTTTATTGGTCATTAAATTGCGCAACTTTGCCATAATTTAACCGACTTCGTATCTCTTATAGTTTCCGAGATCCCAATGGTCACCCTCGAATTTGGGACACCCCGTATATCGCAAAATAAATACTGTAATATAGAGTAGCGATGTTTTTTCATCAACATTCTCACGTGAAAGGAACCCTATAATGATTACCAAAAATCGCATGATATCAGTAGTGCGAAAAAAAGGGGGTGCAAATTACAATTGATTTTGAGTTCTTCGGGGTTATTATCATTTGGGAGCACTTCCTCAGGCAATAAAAACAAAAGTAGTATTACGATTAGACAAAAACTTACTTTCGGTTACTTCATGTTTTTCGACATGATCCAAGAGTCCAAGAGTCCCTTTGATTTTTCTTTCACGTTACTGTCCAACGACGATAACTGTCTTAAGACTTCCTTTATCTCATCCCATTTGGACACGAGGCCATTTGCGGTGTCCTGGAGGACATCAAAATCCATATCAATCTGGTGATAGAATCAAAATGAATTAGTTAATGTTTGAAAATAATTATTAATCTAGATACCTATTTTGCAACAATGATTATAATCAGATAAACTTTAAAAATGTGAGTGAAAATACTGACCATTAACTATATTTTGGTGTTATCTAGGTATTTTAATTTTTGTAAAAAATATACACTCATTTACCTACATAATTCCATCTGAGGAACTCAAATCATGTGTTTGTTATAAATTTGAAACAAGAGTATTCAATGTGCTAAATTCACCTCTACGTGAAAAGCACAATATTTTTATAATTATAATGTAAGTAGATACTCTTCAAAAGACTTTTTTCAATTAAATGAATTTGCAAGAAATAGCAGTTTTATATTATTGTGTAGGTAGATACTTTTCGAAATATTTTGTTTTAAACAAAAAAAATATGCAAAAACTACCATTAATCAAGTTAATGAATCTGAAACTGCAGGACTATACTGCTCTCACCTAAAATCAAACGCTTTGTTGACCGGCATAATAATGAAGTCATATATACCTACTTACCTGTAAATACCGCATAAACATAATGCAATGACAATTATCCTTAGAGCTGAATTCATAAAATAATCACAAAACACAAAGCCGTCTGTTATTTATCAACGTAAATTGACCGAACCGAATTTGGGGTAGAAAAGATGTTGCGCAAGCGATTCACCGACTAGCGACATTTCGCCAATGACCTGTTCATTGTATTAATGTATTCAATCATTGTTTTACGTTTGATTCATTATATCAATGTATTGTACATTGATTCAATGAACACTTCATCAATAATATGTACTCGATTTTGGCGAAAAGCACCTTCAATGAATGTGTTCATAATATTAATGCATGATATGCATTGTAATAACGAACAGTATTCATGTTATTGATGAATCCTCGTTCATTACTTACATGAATGCTGAAATTTCTTCAAATAATTTCGTGCATTATATCAATGAAAAAATCATTGGGACAATGAAAATAAGAATGATGAAGGCTGTTCATTAATATTATGAACAGTATTTTTTTGAGTGTAATTGTAACTCTATCACCGATGCTTTGATCTCTTCAATCCGTCTTAATAATACATGATATATTGTTCTGCTTAGTAGTCGGGTACGCACGTGACATCTTTGTCTTTCGAAGACAACGTCTGTCCTTCAGGCGAATTTTTGATCCTAAAGAAAGAAAGAAATGTTATTATTCCTTCCTTTTCACATTTGCTGAACAACTTCACAATAATTTCAATGGAAAATTCTTGGTCTTTCTTTCTTCCCAATAGACATATTGAATATAATTTGACTTCTGAAATATCAGTTTTATCTATAGATTTTAATCAAAACTCTCACTCATTTTGCTTTAACTGATTCAGTAAGACTGAAAAGCCGTTAAACTCTAATTCCAATCTCGTAAGATGCAAGGCATAATACGATTAAAAGGTAGATAATATTGAAAATAATTAAGAAGGAGATTTTCTCTCACAAAAACCTAAAGGCAACAGCTTATTGAAAATTGAAGTAGGTAACACTTAGAAAACTGAGAAAGAATTTCAGGCTTCGGAAAGCTAATGCACTCACCGTTGAAGCCATTTTCTTGAAACTTTTTCTTTATTGATGAATAACCAAATTGATACATAATGAAATGAAATGAAGATGAGGAATAACTGAAATAAAAACAAGAAGATGACGATTTTCCAAGAACTTATAAAGGACGAATAAATTATATTGAAAGAACCATCCTACTTTTATGAGAGACATAATACTATATAAAAATAAGTGAAGAAAAAATTGTCACATCCACGAAAGGTTAGAAATAATTATCAGAGAAATACTTAACAAATTACCACAAGTGTATCTTCAACTAGTTTCACGAAAGTAAAGCCATCAATAGTGAAATAACCCTTTATTTTATCAAGCTTAAAGGCTTTTCACAAGATCATTTCAGTTCTCATTTCCGTCTCCGTTTCGGTCGAACTGTCAATGAATCCGTTTTTGTTAATTTATTTTTACACAATACGTTCTAGTCTAAGTTGACATAATTTTTTGAGGCCCGAACTTGTCTAAAATTAAGATTTTGAATTGATTGGGCCGATACATGATGTAAATTAATAAACATATTGAAACAATGGTTTATAAAAACAATTTACACATTTATTGAATAATATACGCATGACACGGGGAAACTTCACCTTCTTCTGATTCTAAATGCAAACTAGATATATTTCTCGGTTATATCGTATACAAGAGATAAATAAATGACAAATTATGTAAAAAGGGCAAAAAGGAGAAAAGTTTAGTATTAGTATATTAGTAAAATAGGAAAAACCCATTCTTAGCAGTCAGCACTAGTCAGTTAGTTCGGTGATTTTGTAAAGATTCAGAAGGAGGATTGTAGTATGATCAATTTGGATACCGTCAGCTGGGGTAAGATTGGCCCAAATCTAAAGCTATGTTATGGTTTTATCAGCTCCATATCTTTTGACATTGATTATATTAATTTTCAATGTATCTTAATGTGTAAGCAAACATTATATCATTAAATTAAAACCATATTGAGACTCCTCAATCATTTTGCAATATTATACTGAATTTTTTTAATGTTTGGGCCAAAGTTGCCTTGAATTGGGGAAACTTTGTCCCATACTTTCAAACCATATAAAACCTATGTTTAGTATTGGTTGGGCTAAAGTTAGACAAGATAAAATTAGCACCAGACATATTAGTTTGTGTTTTTACCTGCTTTTACTTCAAAAACATCCATGAAATGATAAGAAATGGGAATAAATGAAACGGACTTCATATTATTGAAAAAAAAAATGTTATTGTATAAAAAAAGATATCAGTTTACATCATATTTACATACATATATTTACATACTAGTTGTCCAGTTCTGGCACATGGAACTGGTTCCTCTTTGAAGCAATTTTTGGAGGATTGATCTTCTTATAAACATCCACCCAGTCGTAAGTCAGGCAATCTTGTTTTTCTGGCCAGCGCCAAAACTTGAGTCTTTTTTCCATGCATTCAACTATAGGTCCTTCTTCAGATAAACTAACAATTTTGCCAGGGTATTTCTTTCCATCATACTTAACCACCACAAAGTTATCAATAGCCAAGTCTTCAGGTTTCAACGCAACTGGTGTTTCTTCATCATTAGGCCTGTGAACAGGTATGCCTGCTACTTCCTATAATATTTCTTCCAGATCGGAAAATGTTTCGCTTTGCCCATCAGACTCTAACACCATCTCAACATCATCTTCATCTGAAGAAGAGTTTTGCTTTTTTTTGTTTTTCTTCTTGGAAACTTGTGTTTTCTTTGACGCACTGGTAGAAGGTTTGTTTGCTGCTTCGGAGATGGCTGCTTCAACCTCTTCAAATGCAATACTCTTGCCAGCAGGCACTTGCAATTTTTTCACACACTTCTGGTTTGTAATTGGCGTAATTTCTTGTTCCAAGAGGTTTTATTCGATTTCTCGGCATATTTCCTGCAAAAAAATCCAAAAATTAGTGCTTACAATAGTAATAAAAATATTTTAAGTGGTTTTATGTAAGAAACTGCTTATAAAATACTACTCAAGTAGGTATTATATCGAAAATATGAGCCTTGGGGTAACTTTGGCCCAGCCACCATCTTGGGCCAAAGCTACCCCAACTACTGGGCCAAAGTTACCCCAACTCTGGGCCAAAGATGTCATGAAACAGTAAAATCGAATTATTTTGTATATAACAAAGGTAACAGCATTATTACACCAAAAATACTTGAAACATTTGAATATATAATATTAGTATACACTTACCTGCTAGTAGCTCTTCAAGAATTAGCGTTCACAAGTAAAAGTTGGGAGACAACAAATTTCACCACTTTCTCACAGTAAAGATGGAGCAACACTGGAGTGGTGGTGAGATATGGAACTAATCTCCCACTTCATCAACAGGTGGGCCAGTGGTGCTACCTATCCAGTAATGGGTAAACTAGGTCGATAACACATCATATGATTGCAATACAGCACAGCAAAACTTTTTCTAACTTTGGGCCAATGTTACCCTTAAAGGGCCAATCTTACCCCAACAGACGGTATTCAATAGAGACCTGAATATTTTTATTTATTTATCTGTGATAAGTTTTACATTGGTAGAACATTCAGACCAGAATGTTAGAACACAAAAGTAGCTTTGTTAATCAAAAGTCGGATTCACATTATGCAAACCATTTAATCCAAGAATATCACATATTCAATTTTGACTTCAAAATATTAAATGCTGAAAGTGAGGAAATTTGGAGACACACGAATTGCGGTCAAAATTTGAAGCAGGTAGAAGGGTACTTACGTGGTTGTTTTCAACGACTGAATTGCGGTCAAGCCCTACGTCCCGGGGGGTCTTGAATGGTTGATCTTTTTATCTTAAATCTCTATACATACACTCACCGACTTAAAATTCGGGACAGCCAAAATTTTGATGAAATTTAATGTATGATAACTTTTTTCACCATTGTCCGATTTAAATGTTTTTTTCTTCAAAATGTAGATAAATTTTTCTAGTTTGAGTAACGTTATTCAATTTTGAAAAAAAAAGTTCACATGTAGAAATATAAACGAAAATGGCTAAGAACTATTTTTCCCTAAAGTTTGTAACACCCTGTAGAGTAATTCTGCGAGCTAAACTCCAGTGTATATATTTTTCTGCAGAATCTGATTCATTCTTAATATTTTCCTTTTCAATTCGTCCCAATATCGTTCTCGGTTGAAGAGATACGATTTTTTTAAGAAAACATTACACATTTTGCAATGTAAAAGTCTAAGAGAGAAAAGTCTATTCTCTCGATGCTGTCTGAGGAGCTGAGGTCCTGTTGCCGGTCTTCTGGCACTTAAGTTCGCTTCAGTGAGTCTTCTTCTTATTGTAATTTCATTGATATTAACTTGACGGACTATTTCAAGTTCATTCCTTATCTCTACCGCACTGGTATTTCGATTTCTTAAAACTGAGACCCTTATAAAGCGATCATCAACGACAGAAGTAGCACGATTTCTTCCAGATCCATGTCTTCTACCATAACTTCCGGTCTCTCAAAATCTTGCCACGGCTCTTTCCACTCTAGATTTTGTGAAACCCATCATATTCGCCACTTCTCTGTAGGAATAACCAACATCATGAAG
This sequence comes from Cynegetis impunctata, assembly GCA_030704885.1. NCBI lineage: Eukaryota > Metazoa > Arthropoda > Insecta > Coleoptera > Coccinellidae > Cynegetis > Cynegetis impunctata. The sequence continues at coordinate 291,333 of JARQZK010003706.1, read as the reverse complement.
AGCAACAGCTCTAGCTGAATCTTCGGATGACAAAGGCATCGCGAAATGAAAAGTAGATACGGAATTCACAAGCCAAATGTTTCCAATATTCGAAATGTCAGATAGAACTAGTTAATGAATGCGGAGTAAGTTTCTATGGGGAAACCGAAAGATTCCAAAACAAACCATCATTGTTGCAAAATGTGTAATTGTTTTCTTAAAAAATTCGTATCTCTTCAACCGAGAACGATATCGGAACGAATTAAAAAGCAAAATATTAATAATGAATCAGATTCTGCAAAAAAATATATACACTGGAGTTTAGCTAGCAGAATTACTCTACAGGGTGTTACAAACTTTAGGGAAAAATAGTTCTTAGCCATTTTCCTTTATATTTCTACATGTGAACTTTTTTTTTCAAAATTGGATAACATTACTCAAACAAGAAAAATTTATCTACAATTTGAAGAAAAAAACATTTGAATCGGACTATGGAGAAAAAAGTTATCATACATTAAATTTCATTAAAATTTTTGCTGTCCCGAATTTTAAGTCATGTATTAGGCGGTTAACCAGAAATATGGTAATAATTGGCCTAAGGATGTTGTTGACAAAAATTCAAAGAAAAGGAAAATGATAATCTGTCTCAAATGATGTATACTGATGAAATAATTATTGTTTCGAACTATTATTAGGTGGCGCAAAATACAAAATCTTGGTTTAAGTTCAGAATATAAGAACATAGATTCCGAAATAGGACAATGGCTAAAACACGTCTTTGGATTAACTTTTCTTTCACCAGAGGAAGTGGGAGATTGTTTTGTAGAAGATTTTATGTCAGATAAACCTACTGGAGACGATAGAATTGACAAATTTGTCGATTATTTAGTGGAAACTTACATCGATGAAGATTCGAAATTTCCACCGGTCATTTGGGCGGAATGTACCGGAAGCATTTACCGGACAACAAACGCTTGCGAATCTTTTCATTCAAAATTTAGCAGAACCTGCAGCGCTCCGTACCCCAACATTAATATTTTTATAGAAATGTTAAAAAGCATTCAAACAGATACTTACATTAAAATAAATTCTGTTATTGATAATAAAACGAGATTTGTGCGAAAAAATGTATTAGATAAACATGAGTTTATTAACAACACAATATGTCAGTACAATAAAAAAGATATTAGTAGGTATAATTTTGTAAAATGTGTTAGTTATAAGTTTAGTGAAGTAGTTTTATGATGTATATGCATGTAGATGTACGTCTGTAGTATTGCATAATTTCTATGTTTTGTATATTATATATATCTTTGTAAAAATTAGAATTTACATTTTTACTTTCAATTTACCCTCTTGCCCCTAAATAAGTTTCTAACCGCAGTTCGGTTGGAGATTAGGACTCCCCAGGTAGGCACAAAAATTTTAACCGCAATTCAGTCACTCTCGCAAAATCGACCGCAATTCGTGTGCACCGGGAAATTTAACTTACTTGAATACAAACATTCAGGTCTCCTATTGAATAGCCAAATTGACAATACTACAAACCTGCTGAATCTTTTTAAAATTACCGAACTACCTGACTAGCAGTTTAGAATGGGTTTCTCCTATTTTACTAATTGTTTGTACTTCTACAAAATTTGATTTCTATTTTTTTCTTGTATTCAATATAACGGAGAAATATATTTACTTTGCATTCAGCATCTGAAGAAGGCGAAGTTTCACTGAAACGTGCGTCATGCGTATATTATTCAAAAAATGTGTAAATTGTTTTTATAAAACATTGTTTCATTATAAAATTAATATTCATAATGGGACAAATATTTCATAATAATTTGCCACTTCATATATATTTTAGCGAACTGAATTGAAACAAGTATTCTGGCCATTCAGTCATTTCTTGCTCTCCATTTCAGTACTCCTTTTAGTTGTTGGTTTTTAAATACAGGATGAACTGACAGTTCGACAGAGATGGAAATGAAAACTGAAATGATCGTGTGAAACGCCTTCAATATGGATCTAAGTTGATCAGTATTATGGACTTTTCATTTTCTTCTACCTATTTTAGACAAAGCAAAAACACGTGAGAAAAAATTTGATCAAATTAAAAGCACGAATGTTTTTGGGACAAAATATAGGGAGACAGGAGCAATTTATTTCAGTTTTTATTTGAACTTACTACTGAATGATGAAAGTAACAGATATAATTTTTGTAACGCTTTTTTTGTTACAGTTTTGTGTTAATTGTAAATCAAACAAATAATTCTACTATAAAATTGAAATCTAAAAAATAATTGTTTTTATGGATATAACACGATGTAACAATTTACCCCGTTTTGGGTTAAGTTACTAAGGTGGGGTAAATTGTTACACAATACTTTACACTCAATGCATGGTTAATTCGATCAGGTGATCTATATCTTCAGGCCAGTTCATCACCTGAATTACAATTGATGCAGACAAAAAATGGACTACCGCCAGTACAATATGCATGAGCCCAGTTTATTCACTTAATACACTGTACCCATTGTTCTTTTAGTCGAGAATTTTCAAACAATTCTCCACAAAATGAACAAAACGTTTCCTGGTTTTCGGATTCGCTTTCAGTAGATGACTTGGATATCTTGGAGAGCTTCTTAACTTAACCAGTGTTCTAGTATTTTAAAATATATCCTTTCTTGCTTGTTGTGCATCTTTCGTTGATTTTTTAGTTCTTCGCTGTTCTTCCTCAAGCTCAAGTTCCTTTTTGTTTGGTGTGTCAGTCCAAATTGTTGTTTTTCTTTTCTTACTTCCTTCTTTTTTTATATTCTTTCTCTCTGCGGCTTTAGGAGTGGGCCTCATATCTGACGGATCAAAATAAGTTATGGAATATGTTTCTCAGTGCTAAAATCACAGGAATCTACCTGCGAAACACCTACAAAAATGTCAATGGGGTAAGTTGTTACATCGTAACAACCTGCCCCATGTACGTTTTATCAACTTACCCCGAGGCACATGTATTTACACATTCATTGAAACATCTTTTACTGTTAGAATTATATAACATGTATCGAAATTTATGAAATTGTCTGAGAAATTGAAATTTTATAAAAACGCGGCAAAATCATAAATTTTGTCCAGCTATCACAATACTCAACTTAGGACGGCCATATAACATTTGATCATAAACCATCTTCCTGGCGACTGATATACATTTAGAGAATAGCTGTATCGCCCAATTATTTTCATTCGGGAAAACTATGTTATCTAGGTCCAATTACTTTGTTTCTTTTTATAATATGAATGTGTATCCATTGCCAAATTTTCTTGAATAAAGATATTAATTATTATTATTATATTATTATTATTATTGAATACCCAGATTAACCATACTACAAGCCCCATCTTAATCTTTTCAAAATCACTGAACTACCTGACTAGCAATTCAGTATGGAATTATCTTATTTACTCATTATTTGTAGACATCACTGAATTTACCCTTTCAATTTAATTTATTTGATACAGCATTTGTTTTTGTTGATTCAATTCAGAAATGCAATGATTTTGCTCTTAGCGTCCGAAGAAGGTGAACTCTCACCGAAACCTAACCCACTATGCAAATAATTATTACAGTCACGTTAATTTAACATCACACTGTGCTAATGTTCTTTCCTTTTTTCCTCTTGTTTTCATCACATGCACATCTTCACAACCGCTTATGCCCAGCTTAGGGCTGTTAACTTTTGTGATGTTACAACAGAACTTCTCAGCGATGTTAAAGCGCTGCCTTTTTACATTACTGTGATGTTACTAGAACCTCCTCAAAAGGAAGTCTTTATAATGAACTAAAAGCAACATTTCTGTTACATTCAGAAATGCCTTTTAACATCTAGTACATGTTGATGCAATGTCTATGAAACAACATCTTACCAATGAACTGAATGCAACATTTCAAAAACGATATAGTATATTCTTTTAGATGTTGTATGGATATTACTTAAACCTCTAAATAATATACCTCAAACATTCTAGATTACATCCTATAGATGTTTCAACAAATACACGGTGAACAACTAAAAACGCCGGCTGCCGGCCATATCTCAAAAAAGAATCATGATTCAACTTTAAAAAAATACCTCAAGGAAAATGAACCTGAAAAATATTTTTGTGTTACTAAAATATCCGCTAGGGAATGGAAAGAACACTTAAAAACATATAATAAGGTGATTATAACCAAGAAAGAAAAACTAAAGGTATCCTAAATATACAATCATAAAGATTTCAAAAGTTGCATTTTTAGGTCACCTTTTGGTATATGTCTTTTTTGGAGATAATCACAGTATTATGATTTTGAATGCTCATTCCAACCCTAGTGGATATTTTAGAAACTCATAAATATTTTCTAGCGATTTTTCTTTCCAAAAGGTAATGTTTTTTATTTGTACCAATATTCTTTTCTGAGATGTGGCCTACAGCCGTTCTTAGTTGTTCACCCTGTACATTTAAAATAAAAAAGCAATAGAAGATTTAAATAGTATATTAACTATTAATAAATGGAACACTGAAAATAAAAATAAAACAAATCCAGCCTTAAAATAAATATCTTGTCCAGAAAAAGAAATTCAACCTAAAAACAAATATCCTGTCCGGGTATTCAACCTAAAAAAAATAGTGTAAGCATATTACATAACAAGTGTGGAAAGTGATATATGACATCTTAACAAAAATTGAATTTGTGTGCAACTGTATATATCAAGCTTATACACGATTTAAAACTGAATTTATAAAGATTACTGATACCTTATAGCTGGTTTACAAAATATTTATTAGAATAATTTTTTAATATTAAAACTATAAAAATTTCAAACTATCAAAACTTTACGAAACGTTACGGTATATCAACGGTATATCCCTCCACCCGGAATTTCAATGTTGAATAGCCGATTAAAGTATTAAAATGAGTATATTTAACTTTTAATAATTATGATTTTGGAATAAGTACTTACCGATAACTGTTGTTCGTCCATTATAACAAGAAAATGCTTTTACTGAAATAAAACCGCAAAACTGAAAACGACGCTGCCACCACTTATATTATAACCTACTTGCACGCCACGATCCGCCATATATCATGCTTGTCATTGTTTTTTCGTCTTCTGTTTTCTTCTTTTTTATAATTTTATGAATACATCATTCAAACAGCTCACCTTGTCGCAGGAAGTTACTAAAGAGTAGTTCGAAAGTTGTAAAAGTAACTACAAAATGTGATCATCTCAGAAACATGTTAATTTGTAATATTGCAGTAATGTTCTGTATGTAACATTAGTGAGACCTATACAAATTAACATCGTATGGATGTTTCCTCGAAGAAGTTGCTGAAGAGAAGTTCATAGGATGTGTATATCACTGCGAATTCAAGTAGTATTGTGTACATCTAAAATATGTTTTAATTACATAACATGGATGTTAATGGAGTTGGTTATAAAATTTAAACATTCAGGAGATATCTTTTTAACGTTTTGAATAAGCATCACGAAAAGTCTCTAAAAAGAACATCACAAAATAGACTTATGATGTTTCTTGTTCAGTGGGTAAGTCATGCGTGTAAATTGTTATTCAACCGATGTCTCAATATAAAAGTTGTCACACTATAAATATTTATTTGGCGTATTTTTGATATAAGATTCACCTGTAAATGCTGTGAAGCGCATCGAAAAAATATGAAAAAATGCAATCGAATATTGTGTTCGAAAGACTCAATAAACTAGAATCAAGTCCTAATAGAAAAGACAATAAAAACACGTCGTCACTTGGAATTTTAAATCATGAAATATTGAACGTTATCTCGCCGGTGCCTTGCCACAAAACATTGTTGAAAGGCGTTAGATTGATGAGACAGAGGGGGATTCTGTGTATCGCCCCGCAAGGTGTGAATATACGGGCTGACATGTAAAAATAATACAACAGAGGACCAGCTCATTTTAACAATGAAATACCGAATCATTCGAGACCGAGAAATTATATTGTAAGGGTAGAGGATAGGGGTAGAAAGTGGGGGTAATTGCGTAAGATAGGACTTGAATGAAACAAAATCAGATCAAATTACGAATATTATTCATTACTTAAACTGAACATTCTTAAAATATCATAATCAGTTCAGTAAAATTTTCAACATGAAATCAAATATTAATGAAAAATAAAACCTTTGTATCCGCGATTACCTCACAACAGGTGGGGTGATTGCGAAAGTACTTTCTGCATTCGTACAGTTGCCACATTTTATCCACTCTCCATTGGGAGAACCTTCATAATTTTCAATATAGATTAGGCAATAATACTCTTTCTCTTTCGTATCTACTTCATTGGCCTTTTTAGTTCTATATTCCCCGAAAATTCATACTATTGCAGTGTATCGAAGGAAAGTGGTGATGGAGTAGTTTTTTTATCCGTTTTGGAAATCCTAGACCACGATTTCCGAAAATTGTATTATATATATATATATATATATATATATATATATATAAAACAGAATTCTTCGTGTTATCGATACACGTTCGTGGCAATAAAATGAAGTAAACTAGGATATTTATTTGAAACTAATCAAAGAAACTTCCTTCCTGAGCTGGAGGTTTGTATATATATATATATATATATATATATATATATATATATATATATATATATATATATATATATATATATATATATATATATATATATATATATATATTGTATATATATATATATATATTGTATTTTTTGACCACCCTGTATTGAAATAACGGAGATTAGACTGAAATGTAGGAAGCCCCTGAGTATCAACAAATTTAAACCGAAATTTCCATAACATTGTATTTCTTAGCTCAAAGACGCTGGCTAGTATTTGGGAGGTCTCGGGTTCAAACCCCGGAGCCGACTGGTCTGCCATGAGTTTTTTTCAGAGGTTTCCTCATGGTAATGTAAGTCACTGCATGCAAACTTATAAGGCGAATGCTGGACCAGTATTAATCCTCTGAATCCTACCCACACTTCCTATGTTCCATAAATATCCCATCTCACCTATCCTTAATGCACTTGTACATACAAGTGTATCCTCTGATCTGGCTGAAGGAGTTAATCACAAACTCAAGCTGCCCGCCTCCCTGACACATACTTCAGGGAGGAATGAAACACGTGTGTTTCCTTTTTTTCCTTTTTAGCTCAAAGATATCAGAGTTTTTAGAGGTCTTGATTTCCGACGAAAAAAAAATGAAAATAATTTTTATTTCGAAAACGGTAACAGATAGGTATAGGGAAATATCATGAGAAATTGTTGAGAAATTGTTGGAGATTCTAAAAATAATATAATATACAGGTAGTTCTATTTGAAAAATCAAAGTTGCTACTACTTTCTAATAGAAGTGGCAACACCGCATTACCGAAAATATTTTGGTTGGGTAGAGAATGTCCGACTATGCCCTCCTTTGAATTTTCAAAGTGATCCGTTGTATGGTTCACCAGAAACGTCTAATGTGCCATCCACCGTGAATCACCCTGTATATGTATATATATATATATATATATATTTATATATATATATATATATATATATATATATATATATATATATATATATATATTTTTATATATATATATATATATATATATATATATATATATATATATATATATATATATATATATATATATATATATATATATATATACAGAGTTGGGATAAAGTATGGAACCAAGTAAATATCTTTTGAACGAAAAGGACAATATTTATGAAATTTTGCAGGTAAGTGCAATGGCGCAAAATGCATCTGATGTTTATTACTTACTATATATGCATACACACAACATAAATTTGTTTAATTGAAACGTGCGATAATTCCTCGTTCATACAGATTTTTTACACTAGACCCAGTATGTACGAATTCGAAATCCCATGCTCTTTCATTATCTGCAAAGACATACAGGAGGTCCCATATAAATTAAAAAAGTTGAGGGTAGTTCCTGCAAAAATTTCATAAATATTGTCCTTTTCGTTCAAAAGATATTTACTTGGTTCCATACTTTATCCCAGCCCTGTATATATATATATATATATATATATATATATATATATATATATATATATATATATATATATATATATATATATATATATATATATATATACAACAAGTGTTCGGCCATTTTTACGTAGATTTTCTAATATTCATGTAATTATCCTTTCCAGTTCACATTGACATTTTCGGCAGTGCGCATCACACCAAATGAGCTGAAATTTGGTATCTGAAGTGGTCTCTGAGGCATAACCAAACTATAAAAGTTGGGTCAAATTTTTACAAGCGCCCCTTTTTTATATTTAGATATTTCATGTTGATTCGTGGTTTTCAAAAATTTTTCGAGAATTCAAATTTGGTATGTAGATTAAGTTAATGTTGAGAAAGTGCCTTTTTGTAGTTTCAACCATTTTCATTAGTCACGCTGCACCGCGCGGGAACTATGCCGTTTGAATCGCTTCTTGACCTGCTTCGCTATCAGTACACGATGCACTTCACGAATTTATTTTTTACAGAGGGGGCTGAAATTTGGTACTTGGATTAAGTTGCTGTTGAAGTACGTTCCTTTGTTGGTTCCAACTTTTTTCCTCAACCAAGATAAATTTTGTTTTTATAAAATAAATTACTTTCTGTATTTCAATTCGTTCTGCTATTTAAGTGTGATTTCTCAAAATATAATTCAATCCGTTAAAATCGCATCTCGAAGCGATGCATTTCGCGCAATAAACACGACCTTAGTGATGGAGCTCTGCTACTCACGAGTTTTTTTTTTCTTGTGCGGTATGTACTTTTCATGAACCTTCGTAACTTCGTGGCATTTGAAACATATATGAGTAGGTATATAAATTTCTAATCAACAAACAAACTCATGTTGGTACAGGGCAGAAAGCAGAGAGTGAACAAAGAGGTAATTACTGACGGGATTACCGCACTGAAATCATCCGCCATTACCCAACACACAGTTTATCTGAGGCTATAATTACTTGTTGTAAACAGCGGGTCCTCAAAAACATTGATTAATTAGACGATGATTCAGAAAATGATACTGGATTTCTATGTTGTACCTAAAACATTATACACCTATTCAATTTTATTAAAACATTACATGAAATTGTTGCAAATTCTGCACTGCGTACGAGTTCGACTGCACGATTGCATCACTTGGAATATTTTCTGAACTTTTCAAACATAGTCAAATAGACGTGTCCACAATAACCTTATGTTCGTGATTCCCCTAGTCCCCCTATATATGTGTATATCTATAAAAAAAAATACCTTCAATCTACGTACCAAATTTCAACTTTCTTACATCTTACTCAATCACCAGAATCCTTGGAGGGGCGTAAAACCTCAAAAACCCCTACATAAAAACATCGACTAATTATTAGCAAAATAGTTGAAACCACAAAAAGGAACTTCCATAACTTCAACTTAATCGACGTATGAAATTGCGACCAAAATTTTTAAATACTGTAGAGGTGTGCGAGCTTCTCCACATAAAAATGGCCGCGTTAGGAAAAACATTAATATCGCCAAATAGCACTTCCTTAGCATTATCGGATTCCATGAAAAAATTTTCAACCCTCTCAATTCGGAGAGGGTTTGCAGGTGCAATAATCCACATTGCTTCAAAAGACCGTAGAAGGCTAAATTTCAGAAATGTTGTTCATAATTAATTTTCATATTTTCTGTCGTAAGTTTGAGAATTTTCCGCTTACTCAACTCCCCACAACTACCTTGCCCAAAGTTTGACGTGCCAAAATTTTGACTGATTTCGTTTGGGTAGTTCAACTACTGATAATTTGTGTTTTATTGTTTTTATTCATGATCTAATTTTAAACTAAGTTTACATTTATATATACTATTTTTCGATTTCCAGCATATGCAAATTTGGATATTATCGGATATTAATATAGCTTAGTTATGACTTCAAACTCAACGGTAGTAAAATTCTGTTGTACATTTTATTCCAATGAAACTTCAACGAACTTAGTAGTCTCCTAACAAAAAACGGGAATCCCCCGAAACAAAGTAGAAATTCAACTTTCAATTTTTCTCAATTTGCCCGGGGGTTGGAGCATTAAAGCTTTTGTAAACCATTTGCTTGCTATTGTCTAAATATTATTCCTGTATATATGTTTTTAACGCTGAACTTTGCTGTGATTATTCAGTATGCCATTGTTTTTTTCGAGAATTCCTTTTTAATTTAAATAATGGAATAATTCTTCATCAAATTAAGAATGAAATACGCTGGAAAATTGATTTGGAAAACCGAAGATTTATCAAATCAACCTCATAAACTAGTTTCATGAGATTACACAACATGGCATTTCCATTCATACTTATTGGGAGAATGTTAAAAACCTCTATAGCAGTGCTCTTCAGTAGTTCCCGTCGATCGACTGAGTGGGCTATTATATAGATTCTTCATAACCATAGGGGCTCGTCCTATGACTTATGAGGTTATTATGAAGGATGGATATCATTGTCTCACCCGGCAGATGTACGAGAGAAACAGTAGATCCTTTATTTCGAATGAAACTAGCTGCACACGGAGCAGATTTGATGAATTTCATTGCGTAATATAATATATATATATATATATATATATATATATATATATATATATATATATATATATATATATATATAATATATATATATATATATATATATATATATATATATATATATATATATATATATATATATATATATATATAATGTATATATATATATATATATATATATATATATATACCTATTCAGATATTTCCATATACTGATATATTCTTCTTTGTTTACTTTACTCAATGTTCATAATTCTAACTATGTTATCCAAGCTTTGTATTCTTCTTACATTTATATAATCTATGTCTAAGTTTATTGTATTGATACAGTAATTTTGTTAACCAAGTTTATAACATTATGAACACTGATATATTTTATCTATCTATGTGTAGTTTTATTCTAATATAATATATAAATATATATATATATATATATATATATATATATATATATATATATATATATATAATTCTTATTATTAACATTACTCCACAATGAATCATGCCTTACGTTATTTTATTAAAATGATTATAAATTGAACTTGATAAAAGTGAGAGTTTATTGATCCAAATATAAGTTGGTTTTTCTCTATAGAAGTAAAATACTTGAAATATTTTTTCTACTAGTGTATAAGGAAATCTCCATTCTGACGCATTATATTACTATGTGCTATTATGTCGGAGACAAATTGTTCTCGAAAGAACTTGAAATCAATGAAAAAATATTTATGTTTATTTCTTCATTAAAACATTAGAAAAAAATGTATACAACTATGATCAATCAGTAAAACTACTTCCAAAGTAGAGTTACACTTCATGAATGCAGCAATCTATTCCTTGAAATATAAAATTTTATGTAAATAAAAACTAACGTTAAAACAAAGAAATCAAATTCAATAAACACATTCTGATGATTTCAACACATTGAAACTCCTCTGAGAGTAAGCACGCCGCCCATACAAGATGCAAGATTGCTGAAAGGTAACAAATATAAGGCCGGTTTCTATGGCTTCCGAATTCATTCTAAATGCATTTTCTTCAGGTCAGTGAAGCTATTCACTGAAAATTGGCTCGTCCACATTTGTGTTAACATGTTACATAACAAATGTAGGTGTGCTATAGTACGAATCTGGTTCCGTAATGGGGAGAATTCAATTTTCTACCCGAATAACTACCGATTTACGTGGATGGACTAATTACCATGAAATTGTGTAGAAATAGGTAAGCAACATTCCTGAGAGCCATGCAGGTCTAGGCTATAGAACATTCCAATATTCAGATTAGTGTTCATTTGGAATATTCGGATTATCATTTATATATATATATATATATATATATATATATATATATATATATATATATATATATATATATATATATATATATATATATATATAAATATATATATTGAAAAATAATACCTATTCACGTAGCGTGTATGAGAGAGATGATAATATGTTTGAACTCATTTGACAAATTTATGATTATGATTAACCCTCCAACGGAGATTATTTCATGAGACTTCACGACATGGAATTACCATTCATCTTTCAAGGGATAATGTTCGGAAAATTCGCCATTGGCGCCACAAAAGATGGAAACACTAGACAGTCTATTTCACTCTTCAATAATCTCATCAGTAGTGTCACGTCCATCAACCGAGTGGGCAACTATTTCAAATCCAAATAACCATTCATTAGTTTCTAAGAAGATCACCAATTACATGCGGGCACATCACAGCGACATTCTTCGGAAACCGATGAAGTTACATAAGTTTTCGACGATTGGCTTTTCTATTCGACCTACCGCTTTCCGATGGATGGAGCTGTGATGTGTTCGCATGTCATGAGTGCTTTTCCTAGAAACTATTAGGTAGCTATTTGTATTTGATAACGTTATTCACTCGGTAGATTAGTTCGTTGAAGAGTAAAACTGACTGTCTAGTGTTATGGCACCTATTTTGAATTTTCTTACATTCTCCCCTGAAGGATGAATGGGAATTCTATGTCGTCATGAAACTAGCTCAGTTGGAGGGTGACTAGCCATCAATTTTTCAAATTAATAACTTATATAATATTGAAAAAAGTATGGAAGGTTGATATCAATAGTTATCTAACAATAATTGAGTGATGAATCTATTAGTTTAGCGATACCTGTATGTTATCATTTAAACTGAGAATGTGTGGGCTGTATGTCTCTGGCAGATGACGTACGTCTAGCCTACAGGATTAGTCGGGTGAAATAGGGAAATCTACATCAGACTAGGATGATAGACAATACTCATGAGATCTCACTCAAGTCTGTAGTTTGTTTCAGGTGTTGGCAACTTCATTCATCTTTTTAACAATCACCGCGTCAAGAATGAATGTAACTCATAAAACGAGCTCCATCTGGAAGTTTTTTTGTTTCGCTTCTTTTTTTTCAATAATGGTTCTTATATTTGATTGATTTATATATATATATATATATATATATATATATATATATATATATATATATATATTTATATATATATATATATATATATATATAATATATATATATATATATATATATATATATATATATATATATATATATTTCGTTAAAGAATCTTGAAAATGTCTTATGGAGGAATCCAGTATTCAAAATGTTCATGATATGAACTTTTTCTTGGCGAAATTTATTGTTTACTTTAGATAGCAAAATTTTTTCGATATCAATTAAAACCAGAGGGAAATGTAAAATCTTTCTCATTATTTCTACGAGGGTCCGGAAATACTAAAAACCTCAACCGTAAAAACATTTTTTATTGTAGTACTGACAGAATTATCAAAATTAGATAACTGAAAGTTTTTCCGCCAACGGTGGAACTCGGATTCAGAATAGCTTATGAGCTTGTTAACAATTTAAATTACCCAACAACTAATTTTCAGTTAAACCACTGAAACTCTTAGACCTACAGAAATATTCATACCTAACTCAGGATTCGCATCCAGCGTGCTTCACAGACGGTCACGCAACCTGTGCTCCACAAGGCGTGTGTAAATTGAAAGTGTTCCCATTATTAATAATTCAAAATTACATACCTATTAGGGGGCGTTCAAGTATTACGTAACGCAATTTTTGAAGATTTTTGACCGTCCCTCCCCCCTATGTAACGCTCCGTAACGTTTTCGTGATCCCCTCCTCCCCCCTATAAACGTTACGTAACACCCAAGTGACCATTTTTACCTAAAAGTTGCTAAAATACCGTTTTTATTGTTTTAATCGTGTTTTCGTTAATAATAAACAAAACAAGAGATTATTATTTAATAAACAATCAAACATAATGTGATATGTTGAAAAGGGCTCAAATTTGTCCTAATAAACTTTTACTACTAATCTTACATTTAATTATGCCGTTTTCCTGACTTGGCCCTGTCGTTACATACATTTTTAGCTAACTTGGTGGTTTGGTGGAAATGATTCTTGTTTATGCGATACATGGCTCAATTTTGCAATAGGTTTGAAAGTTGGTAGGTAGATAGTTACTTATGTCATCTTGGATGTGGTTGGTTTTGGTACGAGTCGGTCACGGGGTTGAGCCACAGGGAAGGAAGTAAATCTTGTTTACCCGATAAAGGTTTCAATGTGGAAGCAATGGGGTTCAAAGTTGGTGATCTAAATAGGAGAAAGGCTGGTTAGAATTTGGAAAAAAAATTCAACTAAATAAGTAGATTTTTCGAATTGGATTCTGCTCTCCTAATACAGCTTGCTGCGATAGAGATTTTTTTTTCACTTAAAAACTCTGAAATGAAATAACGTATTTATTTCTTTTGGCAATGCAATGGAACCTAAAAAGTTAGCCATAATTCAAACAAGTAGGTATGTAAAAAAAACAATTCAGTTGGAGTTACTGTTCCTTTGCCCACTCAGACTGCATTTGTAAACAGAATTGTGTAGATCCCACAAGAAATCGTACGGCATCTGCTTGAACCCTTATGGAGGAGGCGACAGAACAATGGACAACCTTACAAGAAGTAGTGATTGCCTGCATGATCCTTTGTTTAGCTGACTAGGTACCGTGAGCTTGCTTGGGGTCTGAAGGATTCGGCATAGGCACGTTGGCGGCAGAGAGTATTATTCGAAAAGGATTATTTCAATGCACTCCTCAAGCAGGATTCGTACGCGCATTTAATTTTTTGCAAAAAATATTGCGAGTCACGGACGTGAGCGCTATACCAAATTTCGTTTTTGCATTTTATGGCACAGTTGCGGCAGGAAGTCAGCAAAGAGCCTTTATAGTCCAAAAACAGCTGATGATGCAAATCTCTTTTGAGGACATTACAGTATGAAGTCACTTCTACAACACTGACTACAGCAATGTGCTCCTGTGTATTATGTGTTTAAAACACTTAATGAAAACTGACAACGCAAACAAAATATAAATGACGAAGATTACAGTCGAGGTGTTCCCCATAAAACATAAACGGATAGAGTTGCCATTTTGGGAGAACAAAATAAAACTGACCTACAATACAATCGAGGGATTCCCCGTAAAACATAAACGGAAAGAGTTTACAACTTGGGAGATTCAAATTCCCTAGTTTTTTAATTCAATTAAAATCAATGTTACGTAACGCGTTGTTCGATCCCCCTCCCACCCCTGTAACGCTCGTAACGTTTTACAAGACCCCCCCACCCCCCAATTTGCGTTACGTAATACTTGAACGCCCCCTTAGGTATTACCATTTCAATGAACATTGAAATTTCAGATATCAGGGTTCATGTTTAAAATAAGATAACAAGAAAAACGGTGTCATGGGACACCAGGTAGGAACGAAGTTCCTTCGGATTATAGAAGGACCACAATTTGCGAAAACGAAGCATGTGCGTGTCGGGGCGCACGACAGAAGTGATAACTTATACTAATCGAAGTTGAAATAATTAATATTGAAATGTGGGACTAAGAGCTCTTACGAGATTGCTAATAAAAAAATTTAAAAAGCCAGGAGTAACCTCTGGGATTAGAACCCAGAAATACGGCACACCAGGGCTCAGTACTTAGACCACTCGGTCGTCAACGCAATTTAAAAAGTAGAAGCAAGAATGTATATAACGAGAGGATAACGTATCGTCACGCTTTATAATCCGCGCGGATCCAGGCCCGTCTTTTGGGGAGGGGGAAACTTTTATACATTCAAAAGCCAAAAGGTACTGGTATTTTGGGCAATTGTAAATCGAGTAGCTCCCAATCAAAACAATTAGGTGAGGTCCGGGCCAATGGGGGGGGGCGTTCCCGCAGTTCCCCCATCTGGATCCGCGCCTGTTTGTAATTGAATATAAACCTACAATAGGTAGTCATTATTTTATGGAACAAACTTGTAAAGCTTTATCTTTTCATTATGCCATATGTGATTCCTATCGTAATCTGTTCTTTTATGCATGTAACTTATACAAAATTAATTCGATGTTTCACATCTGACGTTTTCTAGTTGTTTGTACATGAATTAATGAGTACATATAAAGCATTGGCGATTTACGTGGCGGAGTGGGATCAGAAAGAGAAGGGATGAGAGAACAGAAAGAAAGAGGAAGAAAGAGAAAAGAAAAAGGTACCTATACAATATTCGCTTGTGTTAACTAAAAGCGTGACTTTCGTCACTCCTTTTTTTTTTCTCTCGCATATTTTTCAGTTTTGTCCCGCAGCGGAATCCCTATCCCCTCCAAGCCTGCCGTCAGGAACTTCGTTCCAATAATTTTTTTTGGGGAGAAAGATTCGATGAAAACTGCTACGACGAGCCAAACAATGCTTCGACATAAAAGCTATGAATGATTAAATTACTGAGCGAGTCTGACAGTATTCGCCAATGATGTGCAGTATTTAACCTCCATAACGAGGAAAACAATCAATCATCCAACACAGACTGAATAATAAATCTTCTATGTGAAAGATAAAGGATGATATTCTATGTAACCTTTTGACGTCCCCATCTCCGATTAAATGATGATACACAATGTATTTAAACGTTCTGTGGTTGTGAACTCAACGAAGTTAGTCATTATTAGTTATATTATTAGCATAGAAATAAGTAATTCAAACAGTGATATTCAAGAAAAATCAATAGAATTCATATATCCAAAAAAAATCGGCCAAGTGCGAGTCGGACTCGCGCACGAAAGGTTCCATTCTGTTGACTATGCCCCCTTAAATATTTATTTTATTTTAATATTATTATTTATTATTGAAGTAAATATACAATTAGGTATTTTGTGAATATTTCAAGTCAGTGGCGTAGATAGCTTTTTGCGATGGGGGGGATATGACTTTGTGTAAAATTCCATAAGTTTTATTTGTAAATAAAAATAGTCTTTCATGTAGTAGAAAATAAGCAGAAAAAATTTTTTTTGGCATAACATCGCCTTGACGAATTAAATATTTCTTCCACACTTTCAACTAACGAGAAAAAAGGGGTGGCAGTAAAAATTTTTTGACAAAACTTGACAGTTTTGATGAATTTATCAGCTGCTTTGTCAACTTCGTATAAATCGTGCTTGAAAACACCGAAAATCTTTTTAATATATTTAGTCTTGTCAAGGAGGCCTCGGTAGCCCAGCGGTGAGGGTATCGCTTGTAAACAGAGGATTGTGGGTTCGAACCCACCTTGCTCTTGAGTGTAGTGTATGTCCGGAATTTAGTGGTTCAAAAATTAATCTGTTGGGTAATGACTTAGATTCAAGCCCATTGGCCGTTCGGAACCGGCGTTAAACTGTAGGTCCCTGGAGTTAATAAAAATAGTCTAGTCAACAAGTGCTTTTTTGTTCAACTTTTTTCAGCAGTTTCGAAAATATAAAAGCAAAGTGTTATTCGATTTGTAGCATGTAGATGTTTTTTGAGAAAATTAAAAATTCGCAAGTGAAAATTGTGAAAGTTATAAACAATATACCTACTGAAAAATGGGGATTGATTTTTTGCCAAAATAATTGAGATTTTTGAAATATCAAGAAAGATTCGAAAAGAAAACGAAATTTCCCAAAAAAAACTCAACTTCCGGAACTGTAGAATCAATATTCATAATTTTCTCAGAGAAGTAAAAATACGGCTGAAAAGGGGTAACTTCGTTTGGGCAAGTCACGCACATTTAGGACACTTCAACAATAAACATTATTTAACCATATAAAATATGAAAAGTTAATGAATCGGTGAATGAACAATAATCCGGCGATAATAGAAATTTTTCTGTTAGTTATGCAATATTTATTCAACAATTTTTTGGTGCTTGAACATGAAAATTGTGATAACTGTTCAAGTATACATCTGAGATTTTTTCATTCTTGGAGCTATTTAAGTAAATCCCTGATGAAAAAATAAAAAAATTCAATTTTTTTTTCAGTTTTTCTCTAACAATTTACGTAGTTTTGCGAAATCGAAATGAAGTTTTTTTCATGAATTTAATGGTCCATTTTTTATCATGGGAAGCTACATGGAAATGGTTATTTTCAATGTTCATCTCCTATTAATTGAACAATTGTTATAAATGAATGCGTTGTTTATAAGAGAATCAGGAAAAAAAGTTATGATTAGTGTTTAATTTTGCAACTAAGTAAATTGTTAGTAAAAAACTAAAAAATCGAATTTTTTAACGGGGATCTATTCTGAGGTCTTTCGAAACTAGCTCCAAGAAAGGAAAAAATATCAGATTATAGTTTAACAGTTAACACACCTGCAATGTTCTTGTTCGAGTAGCAAAAAGCTATTGCATAAATAATGCGCGTAAAATAGCGATAAAAATTTGTTGTCGCTGGATTATTGTTCATTTACCTATCCAGTAAGAACCCGAAATTTTTCATTCCTTAATTTTCATATTAAATATAGTTAAATAATGTTTATCGTTGAAGTGTCCCAAATGGGCGTGACTTTCGCAAGCCAGATTACCTGTTTTCGGCCGTATTTTTACCCCTCTGAGAAAATTATAAATATTTATCCTACAGTTCCGGGAGTTAAAAATTTCTTATAGGAAATTTCCTCCTCTTTTTGTATCTTTATTTAGATATCAAAATATCTATTGGTTTTGAGATATTTGAAAAACAAACTTTTCTTTTTCTTTCAGTAAATTGTTTATCACTTTTACAATGTACCCGAACGGAACTCAATTTTTTTCAA
The DNA here is from genome assembly GCA_030704885.1 of Cynegetis impunctata. Lineage (NCBI taxonomy): Eukaryota > Metazoa > Arthropoda > Insecta > Coleoptera > Coccinellidae > Cynegetis > Cynegetis impunctata. The sequence continues at coordinate 272,629 of JARQZK010003706.1, read as the reverse complement.
AAACTATCTACATGCTATTTGCTCATATTCTTCCGAGACTGATGAAAAAAGTTGAACACAAAAGCACTTGTAAACTAGACTGTATTCTCATGATTAGTAAACCTTTCTCCAAGATTCATGATGTAGAAGTCCAGGCATCGCAAGAAAATTTACTTACTTACTCGACATTTTTTATTAACTTCAAAATATTATGGAGTAATTAAATTGACAATCAAATCCAAAATTCAGTCCTATTTTTCAAAGAGCTCATATTTCGATACCTACTCTACAAAATATTCGAAATATTAAATATTGATTGAAAATCCTCTATGAGCAGAAGTCACGCTCCTCGAATGTAAATAGGAATTTAATCGGTCACTAGAACCAAAAACCTTATTTGAAAGAGCTTAAATGGCTGAAATGGAAAATTTTATGTACGAAGGAACAAGTCAACTAAAACCTCATCGCACTTGTTCTCTTTCTAAATTTTATACTACCTATACTATTGAACAAAACTCCTTTAGATATAATACTACACCATTAAACAAAAGCTCGAGCACTTTTGTTCAATAGTAAGTATAGTATACAATTTAGAAGGAGAAGTGCGTGGAGATTTTGATTGACTTCTTCCTTTCGAAATAAAAATTTTCCATTAGAGCCATTTGAACTTTTTATCACTTTTTTGCTCATAGTGACCGATCAAACATACTAATTCAACATTGAATAAAATATGCTCAAAACTACTAGTTGCTTTATAATGTTAAAATTATGTCCATTCCTGATTGGTCGACCTGTTCGAAGCGCGGAAATTATTCAATACTCAATTGCACATCCGTCACAAAAACATATCTAGGTGATATTTTTATAATTGCACATACATAATAGCAGAAAAGGTGCTAGTGGTTAGTAAATTTCATGTAAAGTACTTAAATACGAACATAGATACGAAGACTTTTATTCAGTTCCATTATAATTATCGTAGGCTCATGGGGGGTATTGATCCCCTTGATCCCCCCCTACCTACGCCACTGTTTCAAGTGCCTACCTGTTAACATTTATTGATATTGAGCATAAATAGGCCAAAAATGGCGCTTTTGTATGGAGACCCCCTTAAATATTTATTTTATTCTATTTTTTATTATTTATTACTAAATTAAAAATAAAACTGAGTATTCTTTGAATATTTCAAAATGTTGCCAATATTGATATCGAGCAAAAAAGGACAGAAAAATTGCGTTTGTTGTATGGGAGACCTCTTCAATATTCATTTTATTTCGTTTTTAGTATTTGTTGTTATAGCGGCAACAAAAATACATAATTTGTGAAAATTTTACCTGTCTAGCTATCGCGATTCTTCAGATACAGGTGACAGACAGACGGACATACGGACAGACAGCGAAGTCATAGTAATAGGATTCCGTTTTTACCCTTTGGGTACGAAACCCTAAAAAATGAAAGGTAAAGCCTATTGTAACATGATGAGAGATCGAAAACACAAATACCAACTGTGGCTCAAGAACGTAAATTTTCGACGAAAATAAAGATACTACCAGTAGGTAAACTAAAATCACAACATAATTTAACCCCGTGCTACATAATGTAAAATTGAAATAGTTAATACTAGTAACTATGTTTGCGGAGAGGATGGAGAAATATTTCAAATTTTTCTATCGTATGCTAACCAGATATTCAGAAATTAGAAAACGATTCAATGACACAAAATCAATGAAAATATTAATCATGTTCAACTTAAAAATCAGAAAGTATATCAAAATTTACATAACAACAAGGATTTTATTATTTCTGAATATCTGAAGTCCATGTACTTCTGGATAAATACATGGAAGAGTTGGCCAAAAAAATAACCTTTTTTTTCAGTTTTATCGAAAAATGTCATTCTTGATCAAAAGTTTTGCTTGTTCAAGCACCCCATTGGATTAAATAAATTCAAGTTTTTCAAAACCAGTTTCATTTTATATTCAATGTCATGTGAAACGCTATGAATATTTTCACTAAGTTGGGAAATGTAATAATATAATAATTCATAAAGTGAACAAGGAAAAATATTCAATAATTTGATGACAAAGGCAGCTCCCTTGGAAGTCCATACAATATTCACCTATCTCTTCTATATTCTCGATTTTGTTTCAGGATTCAGCGACCCTTATTGCATGCTGGGCATTCAGCCTATGGCAGCACCATGCTCACCACAACCACACACACCAAATCGAACATTGTCAGATGCTTGCTTGCCCGACGTACCTGGTAAGAATAACAATTCGTCTGTATTTGAAAAAAACTCTTGATATGCATGAATAACATATTGGAATATTTGCCATTCATTAAAATCATTCTCCAATATTGTGAATACCTCTTTAATTAACAAGGCCGTTATTTGGTGTTCATTCAACAAACAAATGTTTGATTTCCATGTTCAAAAAATACACGCCTATCTTTTACGCATACAAAATAAATTAGAATTATCACACAAAAAATACCGGTCTACTGAATATTATCAAATATTCCTCGGTGACGCGTTGGCAATTTGTTTTTTAATTACAAATAATTGCATCAACCCTTCGGATTATTAGCGGTGGAGTGGATAATAATATTAATAATTTTCAAGGAGTTTACAAAAATGAAATAATTCTATTACTGTTACCATAGTCTAATATTTCTTTCAAGTTATATAATATATATGAATACAAAAATATTCAGATAGTGATATTTGGAGCATGTTCAAGTGAATATAATATCCACTTATATTCCACTGTAAGATGTTATTGAATTCGGTTCAACATTAAAAATGTAATGTATTTGTGTTTTTCTCCGAACTTAGGAAAAGTGACACTATTTTGACCTGTTTTCTATGCGAAAAGCTCAACATTCCAGAATAGTGGTCAGTTGCTAAGCAATTAGAAAATAACAGTGCGGTAATATTCTTTCTCCACGATCATCGCAGAATTCGTCAATTCTGATATCAAATTTGATTACAGAATGCTGGAATTCTCTCTCTTGAGATTGAAGAAATATTCTGCAACACCTCTGCCCCCATGCAATTTAAATATATTTGCTTTCTCTCCCTTGTGATAGAATAATATTCTCACACTGGCTAGCAATAATGACATTAGCCTTGACGCAGTTGATTGTCATCGTAGTGACAAATTTGAGTAAGTGTCAAAATTATTGCTGTCACGTTTTCATTCGAAAATATAATAAGTATTATGAATTTATGCAGGGGTTCAGAATCAGAGTGTGAAAATACACCACTACACTGGTCATTGTTATCGGAGGACGTCGGCTACTGTGTTAGTGGACACAGGAGCAGATATGGAAACACTTAAAGGCATGGGAGGTGGAAGTCTTCTCAAGTGCTAGAAGGATACATAAAAAATTCGGTGCAAAATCGAATAAATAAAGCAAATAAGTTAGTCTCATCAATTACTGGATCTAATACACCGCTAATCATGCCTTCCACTTCAAATTATGTGACTGATAGTTCATCTTCTACAAACCACGCAATTGTTGAAAATTCTTCCAATAATGCCCAAGTTTTCATTTCGAGAACTGTACAAATATAACAATTAATACAAAGTAGAATGTTTCTTGAATTATTGAGTGTTTACCTAATATAATTGTGATTGAGTTCTGTTATATAAATTATCTTTTGTTCGTTTTCATATAAAAATATATATTTAAAATTTTCGATCGTGGAGAAAGTATAGTCTGCTACTCGGTTAGAATGAAAATTCGTGATGCTCGTGGTTCCTCACGCTCGCCTTCGGCTCGCGCTCGGAAATTTTCCACTCGCATCGAATTTTCATTCTAACCTTGTTACAGAATATACTATACCGCACTGCTGTAGCGTGCGGTAATGTAACAAATGGATTATTACATTAAAATGAAACAAAGTATGGTTTTCATTTTTATAATTGTTGTTAATATTTACATTTTTTGTATCCTGTAGCTTGACGTTTTAAAACTGCTCTCAGTTTTTGGTACTGGGCAATATTAATATTATTTTTAACAGACTAAGTTGATTGAAGCATGGAATGATATGCCCACAACGTCGAAGATTTCATTGTTTTAGCCAATTCAGCAACATACGCCATCAGTACATTCTCAGAAAAGGATACACTGTTGTTTTTTCTACAAAAATTAATGAAGCGTTAGTACGAAAGTTCATACTTCTCTCTGGATTTCGCCGGAAGTAAATTAAGTGAAGCCCCGTTCGCGGCTTCTACTAGTTCAGGAGTCGTGCAAGACAACAAATAATCACTATCAGTGTTCATGTTTACTAATTCTTTTTTAATTCCTTATAAAATACAACGAATCAAACAAAACCAGCTTTAAAATTATTTTACTTCTGTCATAACAGAGTAATTTCCATGGTTACTACTTCTATATTTCAATATGAACATAGAGAAACCTATTTAAACTTACTTGATTACATCTTGAATGAAATATTTTTTAATTAATTAATTTTTTAAATGTAAATCAACGATTGGAGAAAAAATAGTATGTATAATTCGTGGGAGAAGCATATTCCCAAACTCCTGACTCGTCGCTACGCTCCTCGTCTGGTAATTATCACAGTCGTTTGGGAATATTATGCTTTTCCCGCTAATTATACAATATACTATTATGAATCAATACAGTTGATCTGATGAGTCACTTTGTCTTTGAGGTTCATATGAGGAGTTCGGATCTGACCGAAGTACGAGTTGGCAATTTGATTGATTTGAAAGTTTGAATATAATGCTTCAATCAAATCTATACTTCCCAAGTAATTTTATTTGAAACATTTCGAGCAAATATGAAGAATTTGTATCTGAGACATATCGAGAAATTAGTTGTTTCTAATTTTTTTTTTGCGAAGGTGGCGAAGGTGGCGAAGGTACACATCATTTTATAAACTTGAGACTGATTAAAATTTTTTAATTTTTGGCATTGAAATAATATTAAAATATTTGGGATATTAAGTAAAAGTTATTTGGTGTTTATTCAACAAATATACCGGGTGTTGAAAAAGTCCCGCTACGGCGGGTTTTTTTTCAAGAGAAAATTTTTTCGGGAAATTGAAATATGGAACCCAGAAGGAAATTTCCCTGCGAATCGATTGGCGCTATCAGATTGGAATCACGAGGTCCCTCTGGGGCCCTGTGAGACCCTACTTGAAATTTTTAAATAGCAACCCCCCTTTTTAATTTGATATTCGGATTCCTCGGGAAATTTTGAGTCCGGACTCAAAACATGAACATGAACCACAAGTTAGCTTATAGATCCCTGGCGAAACAGTTGTCATGTTAACAATACGTAGTGGACATCGAAAACTGTGAATTTTTATTTACAATATTACGTTGGTTGTTTGATTATATAGATAGTTCGAACTTACTTTGTTGCTCTTATATTCATTAACTTAATCTTTGTATATTTTTCCTGTAATTAGGAAATTTACCTGTTTGGAAATAAATACTCATTATCATTATAATTATTTTCGATATAAAATATTTGATAATCACCGTCGATCCACTTGAGTATTTTCTGAAGTTGTTCCAATTTTAACTGGTTTATTATTTTCACTGAAAACAAACCTATATCTGAAATAATCGACTGAATTTATTTATAATTACAATAAAATTTTTATGAGTTAATTTAATTATAAAATATTTCATGAATGACATAGAGAGAAATATTATGGTTCATATAATAGAATATTTTATTTTCAAACGTACAATAATAACGTCATTTCTCGATTGACAGAATCAAGTTCTATTTCACCGCCAAGGAGGAGAAGTGTTGCTATGCAAAAGATGATTTGGTAACCATGAACAAAAAATTCTCCAATTCAAACGTCATTTTCACTTTCTACCACTTCTCACCAGGTTGCGAATTATAACTATCAATTATTTTACTTTATATCTGTCAGAATCAATTTTGCGTGGCAACCATAACTAGGCAAATGTTCCATAATTCATAACGATCGTAAGTGGATAGAATTATGTGCGTAAATGTGAATCAATCCAAAAATGGATATTCAGATTTTTATGAATTTCAAAACGTTTGAAAATAAAATAACATACTTCATTCGGAGTAGAATTACCCGCCTCACGGTAAGCTCAAGCGCGCCATGAAAAGTGACACTTCTCCTTATGAAATAATATACTATTATCCTATGAAAGAAATAATCTGTTTTCTATAGTAACGAATACCATTGGTTTGAAAATTCCATCGTTTTTCTGCAAGATCAATTAATAATATATAAATTTTCCGCTCATCAGGTAATCATGAGAAGTTACGGAAACACCACAGCTTCAAATTGAGTTTCAAGCGAAAGGATGGCCGAGTACGGGAGCAACGTGACAGTTTGGCCGGAGCACTTCCTGCCAAGTTTATAAGAGCCACTTCCGTCAAGCCTCACACTCTCAACCCTAAGTGGAACGAGAAGTTTCGGTTGTAAGTAATTTCTTTTCATATTGTAGTGTCAATATTAATTATCTTGTTGGGGAAACGGATTACAGGCCAGAAATTTCGTTGAAAAGTATGAGCTGATTGGTGTTTTGTTGGAGTATAGCAAAATCTAGATAATTCAGACATTTTCATATTATCAACTTATTTGCGGTACCTGAGCATGATCTGATTTTCTTGTTATTACATTAAGATGCTATTAAGATTTTTGGTTTTATTGATCTTCCATACTACTAGAAAGGTAGGTAATGACGACTCAATCAACATCTCGACTAGTTTGAAACGTAACCTCAAAATATCAATATTTTGGGAACGAACTCCCTATAGGCTGCTTGCGGTAGGAGATGACAGGTCGAAATCATCACTTACCGATTGGCAAATTATATGTTGCTTTCTCGAAATCGAATAGTATATATATATATATATATATATATATATATATATATATATATATATATATATATATATATATATATATATATATATATATATATATATATATATATATATATATATATATATATATATATATATATATATATATATCCATATTAAACCAATCAGTTATGTCAGAACCAAAATAAATGATAGATTGACAATACTCAAACAATATCTGACTTAATAATTTGTATATGTTTAATTTGCCTCGATTGTTGCTGCTGGGAATCGTTTTATGTACAAAATTGCCTATGTAATGTTTTTGGAATAATAGTGTGTAAAAGTATTTCAAATTTCAGTATTTTGTGAGAGTAACTTTTTGATTTTATTTGTGACGTAATATTACTGTTGCTATGAATACCTACAGAAGGCATAACTACGTTGGAACTGGACAGTTGGAGCGATGAGAGGTGGCCGTTTATAAATATTGAAGAAGAACCTGAATTTCTCGAATTGAATGTCAAACCGATTGACGTAAAAAGAATTTGACAAAAACGTCACCGTTCATCATTCGAATTATCAGTTTTCCCGAAGATTTCATATTTCTAACTTAATCATATCCAATTTGAGGTTGTTACATGATTATTGGTAGAGGTGAAAGTACTTTCATGCCACATAAAAAACATCGTTTGAATTAATCTGAATTCCTGTAAGTGGTTTTTGTTTAGATTTTAAAAAAATACTTATTGTTCTTATCTTGTAGTGCTCCTGATGAAGAGATAAATGTATCTTGAAAGCTACAGCTTACATAGAAAAAGTAGAGCCTTTCATTGCTGTTATCCCAAGAATAATACCTAATTATCTCGTATATAACTATATATATATATATATATATATTTATATATATATATATATATATATATATATATATATATATATATATATATATATATATATATATATATATTATATATTATATATATATATATATATATATATATATATATATATATATATATATATATCTATATATATATATATATATATATATATATATATATTTATATAATGATGTTTAATGAAAACACCCCTGTGAAATTTGAAGTTGTGAACCGATTGCAACCATGTTTTTTCTGAAATGTCAAGTACTAAAAGGTCTACCTTGGGACAAAATGAGAAATGTTTATTCCAATTTTCAGGGCATACTACGATATTTTTTCTTATTCGAAATTCGGTTTTTTTATTAGCGATTTTTTTATTGAAAAGATTACCACGCCACTGGATTCAGCGTGCCCCTAAATAGGTATGACCAAATTTCATAAAAAAATATTCATTCATAACAATGTTATGAGAACTCAAAATTCGAAAACTTACAGTTAACAATCACAAAAAAAACACCCAATATCAATAGATAGCCATGGAAATATTTTTTTAAAGATTTCAACAATAAAATAGCGTAAATATTTTCACGGAAAATAACGGAATTACATTCAAGTTTTCACGCAAATCAACTAAAACTAAGACCTAATAAATTTTTCAATTTGAATCTTAGTTACCAAGGAAATAATTGAGCGTAAGAGAGAAAATTGAAATTATACGCCTTTCGGAAGATGACTTTAGAAGTGCTGGAGAGGTTTGTAGAGTATTTATCTGATGGCCATTTATTCTTGAAATCATAAAAAAATATTTCTATAGCTATCTGTTGATATTGAGTGTTTATTCGTGACTGTTATTAAGTGTGAGTTTTCAAATTTTGAGTTATCATAACTTTGTTATGAATGAATATTTTATTATGAAATTTTGGTCATACCTATTTAGGGACACGCTGAATCCAGTGGCCTGGTACATGTTTCAATAAAAAAATCGCTAATAAAAAAATCCCTAATTTCGACTAATTAAAAATATCATAGTATGCCCTGAAAATTAGATTAAACATTTCTTATTTTGTCCCAAGGTAGACCTTTCAGTACTTGACATTTCAAGAAAAGTATGGTTTCAATCGGTTCACAACTTCAAATTTTACAGGGGTGTTTCCATTAAAAATGGGTCACACTATATATATATATATATATATATATATATATATATATATATATATATATATATATTTATATATATGTGTGTGTGTGTGTGTGAGTATGCGTGTGTGTGTGCGTGTAAATATACATACGAAATACGAAAGTTTTGAAATTTGGTTGAATTTTTTCAACGGTCGCCATTTTTACGTGGATATTTCTTGTTTTCACGTGGTTTAGAAAAATTACCGAACTCCACAGCATCTGCAGATTGAGTTAGAGGGTTGAAGTTTGGTACGTACATTGAGTTTATGTTGACTTGAGATCCTTATTTGATTACAACTCTTTTTCTCAATCGCGCTGGATTTTATGGTGACTATTCCGTTCAGATTACATCTCGATCTGTTTCGCGATGCACTTTTCGCGATGCGAATTTTTTTTCACGATAGAGTTGAAACTTGGTATGTGGATTGAGTTGATGTTGGAGGCGTCCCTTTGTTGGTTTCAACCACGATGCACTTCGCGATTTTTTTTTTAGTAAAGTATATTATTTTCCACTTTTTAATTCGATTTGCTATAAGCGTGATTTCTCAAAATTCAATTAAATCTGTTAGAATCGCATCTCGACGCGATGCATCAATCGCGTAAAATACGACCTTAAGTTTTCTCCACTTTCGCGTTTTCCTCCACTTTCGCCAGTCGCCGACGACTGCGACCTGCTAGCCTGCGTCAATCAGTATTTGTCCCTCGTTCTGGTATGTTCAGCACAAGAAAAATGAATATTTCAAAAAAATCATTAATTGCAATGTTATTAAATTATCAAGTGCAGGAGGAAAATCTGCTTCTCATGTTAACGTTAGAATCTGAAACACAGAGAAGCGAAGAATTAGCAATGTTCCGAAATAGACGATTGGAAGGATCTCAGGCAATATTAATCCAGAACCACCTGACAGATAACGAAACAAAATTTAAAGAGTTTTTCCGAATTTCCCGGCATCAATATAACTACGCAAACTAACTTTCGTCGACGAATTATCGCGGCACCCCTTCCGAATATGGGCAGCTACTCGCGACTGGACGAACGGCGACCGGACGCTGGTAGTCGCGACTGAGTAGCGGCTAGGAAAACAGGATGATTTAAAATGCATTGGAGATGTCTTGACGAATTGGTCGACGCTACTCAGTCGCAGTCGTCGGCGACTGGCGAAAGTGGAGGAAAATGCGCCTTTATTGATGGAGCTCTACTGCTCAATAGTTTTTTATTTCAAATCATACGTGAGTTATATTTCATATATTGGAGACTGCAGAAAGTATTTCTAATACAAACAAAGAAAAGTTAATTAAATTGCATAACTTTATCATTTATTGTTGAAATACATTTAATATACATGTGATTTGAGTATTTACTATTTGCAGTAATTACAGACATACAATAGTGAAATCATATTCTCAGCGACAAAGACTGTAGGTATCGCAAGAAAAAAAAATTCAAAAGACAACAACAGAGAGAGCGAAAATATGTGAGGAACTTCATTCCTGACGGAGATCCCTCTACAAAACACTTTTTCTTTAAATTATTATTAATATTGGAAATTCTCAAATAGTATTGGAGTTTTTCAATAGAGTTACTATTTTCACATCATTTATGCATTGATCTAGAGTCTAGATCAGAGGTTCCCAAACTTTTCTTTCTCATAGACCACTTTGAAAATTTGCTGGTTCCGGTGGACCCCCTGCAGCTACATTTCTACCATATTCCCATAACTCGACAAAAAATTTGAAGATTAGATCTAACTATGGAAATTTGTGTTGCGGCTGATTCCCAACATAGAATTAACCAGTCTTCGAAAGAAAAGTGAGAATTTATTTGTTAATTAATTAATTAATTGATTGGATTGTGAGTAGATATCAAAAAAGTAAAGTTGACCGGCCAAATTATTTTAACGGAGCGGATGTACTTAATGAATTGACAGCAAATAATCAATAGTTGGCTTCAGCTTTGTTAGAAATAACCGAAAATCTGCTCCTTTTTTGTTAAATTGTTGGTAACGACACTGATACTTTTTTCGACAAGATATGACGAGGGAAACGCTATCAAAAGCTTTTTCGCAATTTCCCACAGCCCAGGATATTTTTCGGGTATTTCTGTCTGCAGCCAAAATGTTTGATACCATTTTTTGAATTTCACTTTCAGCACTGTTAGTGCTAAGCTAGAGTAGCTTCTCTTGTAATATCACATTCTCCACTTTCGTTTCATTAAATGGATTTATGACGCATGGTGGTATTTGCATCGTCAGAATATCTTCAAAACTGATTTTGCAGTCATCATGCAGGGCAAATAAATTTTGAACGTATGTCTGAATATTCTCATCAAGGCATTCTACCTGTGACAACGTACTCACTTTTTCCGACACTGGCAAACACTATCATCGCTACACTTTATTTTTCTTCACGTAATTGAGGAAACAAATGAGTAATGTTTATCCTTGGCATTCGTATTTATATTGGTAAAAAGTCAAACAAGTTCATGCAAGATTGCAAGCACACACACCACAAGTCGTATTTAGTTCCTTTACAAGTCTGAACAAGAGTTGCGGACGACGGACAGTGGTGCTTAGCAATTCTCGACACGTTGTACTGAATATGGAATATGCTGGTTTGGACAAGTAACAGTGGATGAACTTCTTAAAATATTATCTGCCTGTATTGATAGGCGAAGTCAAGCCAACATTTTAGTTCTTCAATATCGAAACCAGATTAATTTTCGTGGACCCCCGCTTACGAATTGTGAACCCCCATTTTTTTGTCACGCCAACGTAGACCCCCGTCAGGTCTCCAGTGGACCCCTGGGGGTCCACCTGGACCACTTTGGGAATCGATGGTCTAGATAATTGTAAAAGGTTAGGACTACAGAAAATATGGCAAATTACCGAGGCAAATATCGTTGTTCTAAGTGTTTTCAAACTAGAATTCGATTATGTAGCGAGTTCATTCTTATATTGAACTGGTAATATAAAACAATCAAATTTTAGGCAACGATCATTTTTATCGAAATCTAGAATACAGCAGTGCCTTATAGGCCAAATTGAACATTCACAATCTTACCTCGGTTATATTAAATCAAATACTGAATGTTATTGAAATGTATAGTTTATTTCAGATATGAAATACCCTCACTTCTATAATAATTGTTTATTCACTAGACTAGGATGTTATTGTGTTCATACCCTGACGGCGACCAGTGTGCGAATTCGAGGGTTGTAATATTATGCACTTGTTTCTTTTTAGCAATAACAGTCCATTTGAGCTAGAAGAACGCCTATATTGAACAATTCGCATTTAGTCGTGAAATTCATGACTTTCTCAAAATTTTTGATAGATTCAAATCAATTTGGCGTTTATTAATTTCAAAGAAATGGTTTCATGAAAAAAATTCCGGCTGTTGCCGTATTCAGTTACTAATCACTTGCTATTCAGTCCAATATTAGCAGTCAGGTCTGCTCATATGATATGGCAAGGGAAACCACAGAAATCCTATATAACTGCGGGGGTCAACCTGCGGCTCACGAGCCACATGCTGCTCTTTGAGGATTATTTGTTGCTTTTAATGAATGTACCACAGTTCCCTTTTCATTTTTTATTATTATATTTTTAAGAATTATTATCGTACCGTATGTGTTTCAAAATGTCTTTCTATAATTACTAACAACAAATATGAAAGACTAAGAGCAACGTTGCAAGAACAAGAAAAACTCAACGAGTATATAGCAAAGCTAGAGGCTATTGACGGAATTCCAAAATAGATTTCAAGATTTGAAATATTTTAAATCGTCTCTTGATTTTTTTCTGAATTCATTTGGTATTAACATAATTCAAGGTGAGTTTTCCATTTCCAATATAATTATGACTTAAAAAGCATCTGGAGAGTTAGAATTAATAGAGATGCAAAAAGATCAAGTTCTACAATTAAACTACAAGTCGACACCGATTACTGAATTTTGGAAATTTGTACCACGAATGGAAATATAATAATAATAATAAACATAATAGACTTTATTGATACCCTTTCATACAGACTGCGATAAACATAGTTACAATTATTGGATATACATATATAATACAATCTTATAAATATCACTATAACGTATCATCTGTAATCTTAGGCACCAAATGGTGGGATACAGCATTGCTGATTAATCCTACCGAGAAGCATACTTGATTTTGCTATAGAACCACCAATTGAAGAAAAACAAAACAATGAGAGAAAAAACAAAACTAAAAAAAACAGCAAAAGAAAACAGCAAAAAAAAACAGCAAAAAAAACTCCAGAACCATACAGAATAAAGGAAATATATAAAACATACTAGTCACAAAGAACTGGATGCTGATATAATAGTTAAAAGTGTAAAAATACAGAATATAGGCATTTGCTACTGCTGGTCTAAAAGTAACTGTTTCATTCTTTTCTTAAAAGAAACGAATTTACAACAAAAAAAGTTCTCTGGTATACTATTCATTGTAGCTACTGAAATGTATGAGAAGGAACGCTTAAAAAGAGAAGTGTTGAAACGAGGAATGGCAAGTCTGTTCTTAAATCTTATATTTAAATTGTGAATATCAGATCTGAATCTAATTTTCCTATGGAGGTGCACCGGCTTTTTTTCAGTTAAAAGTTTGAATGTAAAACATGACACATGTAAACGCCTCCTATTTTTCATATTCAGCCACCTCAATTCAGCGAGTTTGTGAGACACGTGATCTCTTCTCTTGAGACCATATATCACTCGGATACAACTATTCTGAATCCTTTGTACTCTCATTTCGTCAGTCTTCAAGAGGCAAGGGCCATATACAATATCAGCAAAGTTGAAGTGTGACAACACCAAGGCATCACAAAGTAATTTCAATTGCCTTTGGTTCAAGAGTTCCCTACATCCATATATTAACTTAAGGTTCACGAAAGTTCTCTTCAGAAGCATATTTATGTGTCCCGTAAACCTCAAATTTACATCTAACATCAGTCCCAGGTTTTTGAACCCCGATGACCATGGAATAATTTTGTCCCCCATAATGATGCGAGTGCTCTCCTCACATATCTGTCTACCCGTTCCCCTGCCGAATACCATCGCAACCGATTTTTCAGGATTTATTGTCAGGCACATTGACTTCGAGAGAGCAGAGAGCCGATCCAAATCCGAATTCATGATATCCACACTTTGAAGAATTTCATCCCTACGACACGCCAAAAATACTTGTGTATCGTCAGCATATAGATGCCCCTGACAATCATTCAAACAACTTGTTAGCTGAAAGGTATAAATAATATAGAACAATGGCCCGAGGACAGACCCTTGTGGTACTCCACAAGAAAAATGTTTTATATCTGACTTTTGATTGTTATAAATGACACATTGCGATCTGCTTTTCAGATAATTACGAAAGAGATCTATGGTGGGGTCAGTAAAGCCCACAAAATGAAATATCGCCAACAGTAACTCATGATTTATTCTGTCAAAGGCCTTGGAATAATCAAGCAGCACGAGTATTAGCAATTCATTATTGTCAACAGCTGTTATTATTTCATCCACAACTCTGATCAAGGCAGTCGTACACCCTTGGCCCCTTCTGAAGCCAGATTGAACATCTGGTAAAATATTATTTACTTCTAGATAGTCTCTGAGCTGCAGAGCGACCAGTTTCTCGAAGACCCTCGAGAGAACATTGAGAAGACTGATGGGCCTCAAATCCTTATGTCTGACCTGATTAGTCTTAGGCAACGGAATCACATATGCCAGCTTCCAGGATTCGGGGTACACAGACTCCTCAATACAGACGTTGAAAATGTGACACAGGTACCTGAGAATATACGGTGACGAAAGCAGAAGCATCTTTACACTGATACCGTCAGAGCCGATTAAGCACCCTTAATTAAAGAAGGGTGCTTGCCGAATCATTTCAATATTCGGAACAACGTACTTACATATGTTAATGTAACCAATTATTCACCTAATTTTGAAGTATTATCAAGAGAAGTAAAATAAATGTGTTTAATTTTTAACATTTCAATTGAATACACATATTTTCTACTTTTATTTATATGTTTTCAATAAATATAATTTTCGTCCAATCGCAAGCGAAGCGAGTATTTTGCGTTCGCACCACAGTCCGCGAAATTTAATTAATTTTTTAAATTAAATTTATAACTTTTTAACTGTGGAGGAGTGCAAGATACCGAAATAACACTATCAGTGTCAGACATATTTGCGTTCTGTCAAGAACTGTGAAAATATTTTGTATATATTCGAACATGGTCATTTCCATAGCAACGCTGTGACTTTTTAATTACTGTTGATTTCAAAGCACTTATAATTTTATTTGCAATTGTCTAGTTTAATAATTTTGTCGATTGCACGAAAAATAGTGTGTATGCCATGGCCGCGAAACTTTTTAGCTACCCCAAGATCATCCTGCCTCGGCCGCAAGCGGCCTCGGCGATAACTTCTCTTTCGGTACGCTAAAAAGGTATTTCGCGGCCTAGGTATACAAATAACTATTCTGTGCGTGTGTACAAAGTACACATGTCAGAATTGAAACTTCTTTGGCAAACTAATTTTTAAATATCGTTTATATTTATACCAATCTAAAGCTTCAGATTTCCGAGACTTCGAGGGAGGAAAATTATTAGAAATTGGTTGTTGGACGGCCATCAGACGCTCTCCCGCCTAATCGCGGCGAACCGCGCCGTCTTGAATTGCGAAAACTGAACCGTTTTCGTGTCGATACGTACGCGATCGTCGTGTTCGAAAAAAAAATTTCGTCGTCTGATCGTTGTGTACGAGAAGAACGCGAGACACACGACGGCGGTCACTTTCTTAAGCACTGTAACACGATCACCCTTTCTCTCTCGCTCTCTCACTCGCTCTCTCCCGCCACTCGCTCTATGGCTATGTGCTTCTTGCTACGTTCGCCCTTTCTCACTCTCTCTCAGTCGGTCTCAATCGCTCTCTCCCTCTTCTTGGACACACTTTCGTTTCATCCCACATCCATTTCATCCCACATCCGTTTAATCCCACATCCGTTTCATCCCACATCCGTTTCATCCCACATCCGTTTCATCCGACATCCGTTTCATCCCACATCCGTTTCATCCCACATCCGTTTCATCCGTAAGAATTTCATCCTCATGCGCTGAAAGAAGTTTTACTTCAAATAACTTTTTTCCTTTTTTTGCATACCTTTCAAATACGTTTCTAATTGCGGCTCGCGAAAAATTTCAAATTTTGAAAAATAGCTCGAATATCAAGGAGCTTGGCCACCCCTGCTATATAAATTCCAACTGAGAGAACATTTGATTGAAAAACAGTCAAGGGAAACTAAGATTTTGACTCTGTCATATCCATAGCGTATTTAACTTAATCCCCTAGGGAGGTAAGTAATAGTTTCTTCCCTCAAATCAGTTTCATAATGGATTACTTACCGAGTAGGGAGTAGAAAAAATACGTTTTCACCAATTATTATTATTAAAACAATTCACTCTCGAAATATTCGTTAGCCTCCAATATTTATGTAATTCTGAGATATCCGCATTGACGGAAATCGATACTTTCAGAACAAAATATTCCTGTGGGAATGCTACTGGATTATGAAAGGAGCCATTGTCAACTTTGAGTTCGTATTATTTTTTTCAATCTTGAAGAATCATCTGATTTCTCGATAACTCTCAAACTCTGTAGAAAACTTTATAAATTGGAAAGTTATCACCTCTACTTTCGATTTAACGAAACTTCCAGAATTTCATGAAGATTACTGTGCTTGTTGAATTTTATGAAAGGCTTCATCTCAATTTATTTGAAAAAGTTTCATCGGAAATTATCGTAAAATCTAATTTCTGATTAATGAATCAGGTCAATAGAATTTAAGGACATTTAAATTCTATTTTCGGTTCATAAATTTTTCACTGTGAGATATTGAAATTTCAGCTTTCAATAATATCATTGAAATTTATCAATAGTGATCTTATTCTATAAATCATGCCATTTGAAATTTGTGAATCGAGACCGTCATATCTTTCAATAGTATTTTGTAAATATAATGTAGAAAATGTGTATTGTTCCGTTCATCCCGATCAGATATCAGTACACTATGCACTTCGCAAATTTTTTTTCACAATAGAGGGTAGAAACTTGAAACGTGAATTGAGTTGATGTTGAGGTACGTTCGTTCGTTGGTTTCTTTTTTCCTCAATCACGATGCACTTTGCAAATTTTGTTTTTATCAAATAAATTTTTTACCTTTCATTTCGGTTTGCTATTTAAGCGTGATGTTTCAAAATATAATTCAATCCGTTATAGTCTAAGATCCCAGAGCCGCCAAACGTTACCTACTTATTTTCTCAGCAATAATATGTATGGGATGAACTAGTGTTCTTATGTACTTTCAGTGTATGGATACCTGCTAAGTTGTGCTGACGACCAATTTTCATGTATCAGGTGCTAAAGATGGAAAAAAACTCAACTCACTTCTCTTATTTTCGCAGTCTTGATTTTTATATATGGTACTCAGGGAACTATTTCAATAACTTGTGCAAGCAGCTAGACCGATCATATGGCCAAACATCCCGCCAGACACACATAAAATATCCGTATGAGTATGAAAGTATGAGCGAAATGTCATGATTTGCTCATTTAAGTGCGATAGTGGTTATATATGCGCGTAGATCTTCTTTCTATACTTACTGTCATGACATTTCGCTCATACTGTCATACTTATAGGGACACTTAATTTGTGTCTGGCGGGATGTTTGGCCCATACAATCGATATGGCTGCTTGCATAAGGTATTGAAATAATTCCCTGAGTACCATATATAAAAATCAAGACTGAGAAAATGAGAATAGTGAGTTGAGTTTTTTCCATATTTAGCACCTGATACCTGGAAATTGGCCGTCGGCGCAAGGTAACAGGTATCCATACACTGAAAGTACATAGCAGCACTACTTCGTACCACAAATATTATTGCTGAGAAAATAAGTAACGTCTGGCGGCTCTGGGATCTTGCTCTATTAGAACCGCATCTCTAGGCGATGCATTTGGCATGCATGGAGCTCTGTTGCTCACGCGTATTTTTTTTTCTATATTACAACCTTTAAAATATCTGGCTGTATTTATGTTACCATCTAGAAATCTGTATCCCTTCACACAATTATGGTGAATAATATAATAGAAACCTTTCCAATTCATGAACAATAGACAGCTCGATCTTATTGGATCTCATCAGAATTGTACGCTGAAGTAGAAATTATTAGAATAATCTCAACAGGTAAAGACCACGTGTTGAATTTCTCTATCCAGTATGTGTGAGGAACGAGGGCTTATTGAGTTATCGGGAGGAACTCCTTCAGCCAGGTCAGAGGATACACTTGTATGTTAAAGTACTTTAAGGATGGTTGGGACCGAATTTATGGAAAGGAGAAGCTCATGTGTGGTTCAGAGGGATAGTAGCTTAACATTCGTTCGCATAAGTTTGTGAGTAACTAACTCTATGAGAAAACCTCCGAGAAATACTCAAGGAGGACAATTCGGCCCCTGGGTATGAATCTAGGCCTCCCGAATGATGATAAACGTACTTGACTGTTCTGCTATTAGCTCGGTTACACTTCACTATATTTATGGAAATTTATGAAAATTCTATTCAAAAGAGTAAAAATGAGTTTGTAAACATCGGCTGAATATGTTATAATTAGTAATTTATCTGAAAACAAAAATTCACTGAATCATATAGCATATTTGAGAAAACAAGAATCGATTAAAATAATTATTTATTTTGCAAACGCAAATTCTATTTTTGCATGAGAATTCTGAATTTTCATTTTATCTTTTGGCTTCATTTTCTTTGTCAGATTTCCGAGTGTTCTTTCATAAGGCGATGCGAGTTTTACTTTCCTTAAAACGGTTTTCGAAATTATTCCTATTGTGATTATTTCGTCTTCTACATATATTTAGGATACGTTAATCGAAATTTCATTAATTTCTAATTTGCCAATGTAAAACAGCTGTTTCCCTCACAAGTACTCGTCACACCACTACGTAGTCGAGTGCGGCAAAGACTCTCTTTCCACCCTTGTTAAAAACAACATTTTTTCTACGAGCTTGCGGAAAAACAAGAAATAGCTTTTAGCAACTGTATTTACTTTTAGCAAATTCATTAATGTTTATCAAGAAGTTAACTAGAAATATATCATTTTCGATAATTAGAAAACCATAAATAATTTCACGAATATTATTAAAAATATTTAAAGTGAAAGAACATTGAAAGGCATTCTCTAGGTTAATAGCGGAGTTTAGTGACATGAGAAATGATCTCTACGCCTTGAGGCAACCTACGAGAAAAAGTAATTACAGATCAGTTGACCCCGGCATTTGAACTCCGTACCTCCAGAATTCTAGCCAGTAAACGCAACCACTCTGCTAACTAACTAGTTGTGAGTGTATATATATATATATATATATATATATATATATATATATATATATATATATATATATATATATAATATATATATATATATATATATATATATATATATATATATATATATATATATATATATAAATATATATATATATATAAATATATATATATATATATATATATATATACAGTGTGTCGCATTTAAGATGAAAACACCCTCATATTATAGTTATTTGAAGAAATACAGATTTGAATTTTCGCACAGTCATAAATGGTGATGGGTCATATTTTTTAAGATACTTAACTGAATTCTGAATTTTAAACTCAGCCTACTATGAATTGACAAATAGGGCCGATTCTCAATATTTTGTTTCACGTTAGAGATATCCGAAAAAGTTATAAAATTGTTCAGAATATATTTTAAGGCTCGTACACCAATTTTCATGACAAAATTCGCATTTTTAAGTTATTCAATATTTTGGTTATACCTAATTCAAAATTATGAAGTTCATTTTTCAATTTTATAACTAGTGGGCTATGGAAAGTAAGAACATGACAATTTAATATGTTATGTATATTCAAATATTTCAATCAAATAATAAACACGAAGGATTGAGAATTTTTCATAATTTTCTTATTCTTCTGATAACTGAAAAATTTTGAGAAAATTATTTTCCTAATACAAAATAATTAATCAACTGTAATTAGATGAGGTCTCTTTCAGCTAGATCTCCGTCCATTCGAATATATTTTTCAATGAGTAACGGAAGCACGTTCGATATGTTCCAAGTTAAATTCTGCAGCAACTTGTCTGCTGCTACGAACATCATCACCAAATACCGAATTATTTCGATTTTTTCTCGTAAAGTTATAATGGCACTTTGATTCTCTGATCACTAATGACTAAAACATAACCCAATAAACTCCAAACTGACTAGTATTTGACACTCCTGTCAATTTTATAATTTTCCATGGCACATTAAGTATCAAATTGAAAAAAAACTTGTAATAATTTTAAGATATAAAAATATTGAAAAAATTTCAATTCGAATTTTGTCATGAAAATTGGTATATGGGGCTAAAAAAATATTCTAAACAACTTTCTCTTATAACTATTTTCGATATCTCTCACGAGAAACAAAATATTGAGAATCGGCCCTATTTGTCATATCGTAGTAGGCTGAGTTTAAAATTCAGAATTAGGTTAAGTATCTCAAAAAATATGAAACATCACCATTTATGACTGTGCGAAAATTCCAATCTATATTCCTTTATATAACTAAAATATGGGGGTGTCTTCATCTTAAATGCGACACACTATATATATATATATATATATATATATATATATATATATATATATATATATATATATATATATATATATATATATATATATATATTATTAGGGTGAGTCCGAAATAAGTGCGCATTTTGTTATGGTAGATAGAGCACAGTAGGAAAATCACTTTTTGCATAGGTAAATGTGTCCGCAAACGTCTAGTTAAGAAAATACAGTGTTGAAATTTTCGGAAAATTTTGACTTTATGCCTTTAGATTCAAAATGTTCTGAGCGATTTCGTTCAAATTTTCAAAAAATATTTGCGATATTCTCAAGCACTTTCTAAAAAAATCCGTTGCAGTTTCACTTTTCCAGGGCCTACAGCGACTCTTATTTTTTTAAAGAAAAAAGTGGTACGCCCTTGGGTTTTTGGACAAATTAAAAATTGGTTTTTGATTCCATGTTCAATTTCGAACAAAAAAGGTAACTTGAGGTTTTCTTGTTCGATGCAAAGTTCACGAGATAAAAATAAAAATACATGTATGGTTTGGAAACTCTCGTTCCATACACTCCACTCTGTTCACATGACAACGGAAACAGCAATAATGAAGTTAGAAAATTTTATGTCAAAAACAAAAAACAAAATCGCTCGAGGCGTTTTGAATCCAAAGGCAAAAAGTCAAAATTGTCCGAGAATTGCAACACCCTGTAATTTTTTAACGAGACGTTTGAGGACACATGTACCTAGGCAAACAGTGATTGTCTTACTGTACATAACAAAATGTGCACTTATTTCGTACTCACCCTGTATTTATATCTATATAAAATAAAAATGGTATGGGGAAATATCAACTGAGAGAAGCAACTTATTGCTCTCATCAGAACAGAGGATGGAAAACTTGGAAGTGGAATTATTTGCTTTCTTCATTTGATATTTCCCCGCATTAAATTCATTTTATTTTATATCCACGGTCCGAGGTCCCGTGGAGAATATAAATTTCCGCTGTGGCGAAGTTAGATCAAATATCCCAAACCGAAGAGTTCGAAAGGAAGCCGAAAATTGTGCGAGTATCTGCAGCAAGGGATTTCACTTGTTGTTTATTTTCACTTCCAAATTTTTGTGCTCTTTTACATATAAATGGTTAACCCCTTGACTCAATAAGAAAGGGCCGAAGAAATGCATTATAAGCTTGATTATCTACAAAACGGTATGAACCTCTACGTACAAACTTGAACGGTGGAAAAAACATTTTATTTCTCCAAATCGCATATCCCTTATATCAACCAAATTCACATACAAGTTTATTTTTCACTTGTATATTATATGCTTATTTCACCTTGGATACGGTTGCTATAAACACACTCATTATGCTCTAGGCCATTACGCCCGCATTTGCGGGCATAATGGATTTAAAACGCCCGCTTATTGTATTAGCAGAAATTAAGCAAGTTTCATTGATTAAATACTTCTTAATCCTTGTCGTATACGACTCTGAATTTCTCCGGCTATTAATTATTCGCAGCTTTGGCTGCATTTTCTATGATATTCTTGAGTAAATTCATCTTCATTTCCATTATTTCTATAAGACTACACAAAGAAAGCAGCAATGACATTCACTGAATATGATGACAAAAATATTCACAAACGTCAAAATATCAACAAATGACATGCCTACTATGAAAACGAAAATGGATAGGAGCAATGAAACGATTTTAAAATCGCTTTTTCATCATAATATAATAATTTTTTTGTGAAAAATAAAATCTTTAATGCACCGCGTGCGTTACTAGATCCTCACGCCCATCGGGCAACATTCATCCCTCGGGCCAGAGGCCCTCGGGTCGACTGTTTCCCTCCGGACGTAAGGATCTATATAACGCACTTGGTACATAAATAACTATTTCTGCCTTCAAACTGAATCTGGAGTGGCTATAGAGATGCGATATGCTTGAAAATCCTCAAAAACGCTTCAAATTTAATTAAAAAAATTAAGACGATACAAGAAATGAATTTAAGCCCACATTATCTACTTCCCTAACATTAACTTAATCCACTTACCTAATTTCAACCTCGATAAGCAAAAGCTGTGGAAAATTTCAAGAACCACGAAAAAACATGGAATCTTTAGATTAAAATGGCGGTGAAACTTTCCCAACACTAACTCAATTCAAGCAAGAAATTTCAACCTTCTAATTCAATTGATGAGCTGTGAACTTGAGCACATCGTCTTACACCACGAAAAATCAAGAAATCTCAACATAAAAGATGCATACGATTAGAGAGAATTTTGCAAAAAGTGCAAAAAGCACTTTTAAAGTATCAATTCAATCAACGTTCAAATTTTCAACCCTCTCACTCAATTTGGAGAGAGTTTCGGGTGCAAAACACATTTTTTCTCAAATTAATGTACTTTCCAAAAAACAATCAGTTTTTGCCCACAATTTGAAGATGCCAAAACACCCCAGATATCAAATTTCATATCATTTGGTCTAATAGGTGCTGCTGTAAATGCCAATATGAACCAAAAAAAAAAATATATATATATATATATATATATATATATATATATATATATATAATAATCAAAATATTCCACACTTGGCAATGCCAGAGTCCGAAAAACGTGACATAAGTTGGTCCCGTATGCGGAACAAACCAATCCTTTGCTTCTTTCATTATATATTCATACTAGCATTCCTGGCCACGTGTTAATGCGGCTCAAATCTTTTTAATACATAATGTCGAATGCGCCAAAGCAGTTTCCCGACAACACGTTTCACGCAATCCATTTTCACAGAAACTACACAGCTGATTTTCTTAATTGTTTCACATGAAAGCCTCCTCCATAAGAAAAAAACCACTCAGATGTGCGAAGTTTGGAAATGATCTAGAGTTTGGCGGCGAATATATATATAAATATATATATATATATAAATATATATATATATATATATATATATATATATATATATATTTATATATATATATATATATATATATATATATATATATATATATATATATATATATATATATATATATTATTATATATATATATATATATATATATATATATATATATATATATATATATTTATATATATATATATATATATATATATATATATATATATATATATATATATATATATATATATATATATATATATATATATATGTATATATATACAGGGTGACACAGTGCTCCGTAATCGCTCCATATATCCTTCGTAATTAAAAACAACGATATGAAATTTTCATGGCAAATATGATCCGACTGAATCTATTTTTCAAAATTATTTTGAACAAAATTCCTCTTTCGGTTTTACCGAAAGTACTTTGCTATTTCAAAGGAAATACGCTGTATTTTTATATTTTCAAATTTTTTATGTAATTCCTGATAAAATTGTCATATTTCCTATATCTGAAACCTGAACTGAACAGTTTTCGAGTTATTAAATTTTTTCGTAAAATTTTGACAATTGTACCTTCACCAAAAATAGCCTATAACTCCTTTGCTATTAGGTCTCTTAGTATGCGGTTCGGATTTATGAAATCTTGAAACATTTCAAATACGTGGTGTCAAACTTGGCCATGTTTCTAATCAATTACTTGATAAAACCTGAGGTTATTTTAAACGGAATGCTATGTATGTTTCAGCATAATAAAATTTTCTATTAAATTATCTTTCGATACTTTATTTATAACAAGCATTGTAGTGTGCCATGAATTTTTTTCGTTGTCGAAATTATATGTTCAGTGTAACTTGTTCTCAGTGACTCAAAATATATACTAAAAAAAGTAATTAGATTTGTATCATGGATAATTATTAATGAAATCAAAATTTCGGTTTCTGATAGATCAATTTTATTCAAATTCAGTATCGATAAATTTTAACTTTTAATACTGAGCCAAAATACTAATTGAAAAATATTTCTTTATTTTTCATAATAGTTTTTATCTAGCGTGAATGTATACTTTACTGCTACTTTTACACGAGATTGCTTGATGATATAGAAAAATCTAATTCTACAGAAAAACTAATGATTTTCTTCATGAAGTTTGTTCCAAAATTGTTCAGTCACAAAATTACGGAGTTTGTAGATTCAATAAAAAAATAGTAGGTACTGAATTGATCTTTTCAAATCCGCTTCGGTACGTCATGAAAGTTAATGGAGCTGCATATTTTTCGATGAAAACATAATTTTTACCTCCAACAGTGATGTAGCTATGAGCAATTATTTCAATTTTCATAACAAAAAAGGACAATGATGGATTTTTTTCCAAATTCAAATATAAGAGCTCATATGGATGATATTCTTGCGATGCGGCGTTTATGAGTAAAAATTGGAAACCGCTGTACCTATTGTCCTAGAAAATCGATGTTATTATCGAAAACAATTTTACAATGAGTTTTGATGGCTTGGAATATAATTTATCTATCAACTGTCAATACGTACCTACTGAATATCACTGCAACTTTCGAAAATACAACTTTTTCCATTATCTTATTTGAACTCAATATTTTTGCAACGGAACGTTTTTGAACTATAGCTTATAGCAATCGATCAATAATTGTTTGTTTTTCTCTTTAAATTCTACAGTTGCACTCCCCTATTTTTTATTTGTTAAACTCCTCCGAAATAGCTTGACCCATTCTCATGAAATTTGTGTGCTTATCGGGTAGGTCTGAGAATCGGCCAACATCTATTTTTCATCTTTCTAAATGATAAGGGTGGTCCACCCCTCAATTTCTTTTTTTTTTCAGACAAAGTTTTCTGTTCTATTTTATTTATGATACAGCATTCAAAAACATACAACTCTGAATTTTCACCTTTCTGTCAACAACCCATATTTTTTAATAATCATTTTAATAATTTAAACAACGTTTGCCGGGTCAGATAGATTGATATAATAATAGATAGATAGTTAGATAGATAGATAGTTAGGTAGATAGATAGATAGAAAGATAGATAACTATCTAGATAGATAGATAAATAGTTTGATAGATAGAGATACATAGGCAGATAGATGAATAGATAGAAAAATAGTTAGATAAAAATAATTTATATGGCAGAACAACGTTTGCTGGGTCAGCTAGTATATATATATATATATATATATATATCAGGGGCGGCTAGTCAAAGGAGGCTAAGGAGGCTAAGCCTCCTCAATAATATTCCGTGTATCACTAATATATTATATTGAATAGTCAGCATTCAGTATATTCATATTAATCAAAATCATATTACTTTATGCGCCTACCTTCCTTTCAACCTACATTATATAATATAATTTATTAATTAAGATAGAGGGTATTTACATTTACTGCATTTCATTCATTGTAAGATTTGTGGCAACGCTGCGGAGGCTTAGAAAGGTATATTCTCAACGTTCATTATGCCTGCCACAGAAAAGCAAACAACGGTGCAAATACTCCGAATGAATACTTCATTGCAATAGAAAAGCAAAACACATGTAAATGGCAACACGGATAGGAACCCAGTCTCATACAATGTCGACCAATCACAACTATAGAATTTCACGTGACATCGAGTGAATTCGTTGGAAAGCATTAATTGAATCGTAGTGTGATCGTAGTTACCAATGGCAGCGTGTTTACTTATATTGCTCGCGTATTGTTTTAAAATGAGTTTGGTTACTGAAGTTAATTTCAAAATTTTCAATGGTGACTTAGTGGAATATTTGTTATCCCATAACTTTAGCGCACTAAGTTATGAGGATAAAGTTTTGATAAAAACATTGCGACCTACCCCTGAATTTTCTGTATTTCAAACTACTGATGATACGACTCAATTTAGCTCAAAACGAAAGAAATTCAGTTACGCAGATATGGAGCTTCACTATAAGCAAATATTTTATGAAATTTTGGATACTATTAGGGGTCAAATAGAAATAAGTAGGTTCTCTGATTTGGAAGAACTGCATTTCTTCGACTTACTCAATAACAATTTGTTAACCGGATTTTCGGCTAATTTTGGAAAATTTATGTCAAAAATACACTTTTTTTGATAAGGTGGCCATAAAAAGTGAACTGTGTGTTGTTTATAATGACAATGAAATTTTGGGGCAAAATGAAAATCATGTGAGGACTATTGAATACCTTTTTGATAATGATTTGAATCAAGATTTACCCCAAGTTTATAAACTCTTATGTCTAATTGTTTCTATCCCGGTGACATCGGCTTCCTTAGAGCGCTCGTTTTTATGAGGATATTATAGATTATTTTGCTAACGTTATAGATCGCAGAATCCCGCTAATCTTCAAAAATATATAATAACTTTTTATTTTCTCTCACCAGCTGCTAACAAATTCGTTAAGTAGGTAGGTAGGTACCTATTTTGTGAAAGAAAAAAATTTGATGAATAGATGAATTGATTAATTGGCTGAGAAGAGTTTTTGTGAATATTGTAAATAGGAGTTGTAGGTCTCAAGGTAGACACTCGAAAGTGAAAACAAATTAATAGCTTAGGGTGCTTGTTTTACTTTGATTTTCTTTAAATTATAAGGCGGTTGACCTTGAAATCCTAAAAATGTTCGCCTATGGTGTATTTTTTAACACCTCTTGTAGCCTCCTCAAACCAAAACCTCACGAGCCGCCACTGATATATATATATATATATATATATATATATATATATATATATATATATATATATATATATATATATATATATATATATATATATATATATATATATATATATATATATATATATATATATATATATATATGTTTTAATGTGATTCATTTACATTGAGTGAATAAGAAGATCAGAAGAAAATTCAGTTCGCTCAAATAAAAGCAATGTTACTTATATGTTATGCTGCCATTAACTTTCTTTTATTGAAGAAGGTGGATAATATATACTTTATGGCTATCACTTCTACAAATTGGTCTCTGTTTTTAGGATGCTCTTTATATCTCTCATTCATCCACTGTGCCATTTCACCTGATGTTTATTAATAGTGCTACTATATTGCTGAAATGCAAAGTATTAAAGAAATATTTGGATCTTTGAACTTCGCATCTAGTAGAGTGCTTCCATATATCGCCGCTGTTATAAAGGTATCAATTTGATGGAGTACTCTATCATTCACCTCGAAAGGTATAGTTGGTAGAAACATAACGGAGTTAGTTGGAATCATTTATCTAGTTTTCTTCAACAGATAACGAAATGAAAAATTTCATTTGTCGTCTACTCTTCTCGTATCAAGTATATGTATATTGCACTGCGTCTAAATATTGAATATTTTCTAATAATATAATATATATATATATATATATATATATATATATATATATATATATATATATATATATATATATATATATCAGAGAATAAAGTATAAACTTTAAAATAAAACACACTTGGCTTATATCTCACTATATAAAAATATTTAGATACTGTATTTAGCAGTAACGAAAAGTCGACATGTTTCGAGTTATGAACTCATTATCAAGACTGACTACAGGAGAGTATTACACAGGTGATACCTGAAAATCAATTTGTTCGTTTACAAGGGGTAATTGACTATTATGGGCGGACTTTATTTCGAGAATTTCAAGAAGGTCAAGGCGCTCTCCTTTGTTACCTGAATGTAACAATTGGGTTTTGTTGAAATCCAGGAAATGATTAAATTTTATACAATGTTCGGAGAAGCCAGTGGTATTTTTATTTTGTAAAATTGACTTTTTATGTTCTTCAACACGAATGTTTATATTTCTTCCTGTTTGTCCAATATAGAAAGCAGGACATTCATCGCAAAATATTTTGTAAACACCACTGTTTTCTACGGTGTTAGATTTTTCTTTATTATTGACCAAGAATTACTTCAAGTTCCTTTTATCTTAACAAGAAAGAATATAAACATTCGTGTTGAAGAACATGAAAAGTCAATTTCACAAAACCCAATTGTTTCATTCAGGTAACGAAGAAAAGCGCCTTGACCTTCTTGAAATTCTCGAAATAAGTTCCGCCCATAATAATCAATTACCCCTTGTAAACGAACAAATTGATTTTCAGGTAACACCTTTGCTTTTGTCTGTTTTATGAAATAAGATGTAATACTCTCCTGTAGTCAGTCTTGATAATGAGTTCATAACTCGAAACATGTCGACTTTCGTTACTACTAAATATAGAATCTAAATATTTTTATATAGTGAAACATAAGTCAAGTGTGTTTTATTTTAAAGTTTATACTTTATTCTTTATGATGTTTCACCAAGTGATGTGCGAGAATTCAATCTCAGTTATATATATTAGAATTAACGAAATTATATTTTTGTTTTTTAGAAAATTTCAGATGACAAACGAAATATGTTTAATAGGTCTCTTTTTTTCTAATGGCTTCCCAATTCATTTAATTAAAAAATGGTTTATTTTCTACGTTGAACAAACCAAATCCGATTTGACTTAGCCAGATGGTGCCATCAGTCATTAGAAAATAGTATTTTTGAAAATAAGTTTTGTATTCAAAGTTGTTTCACATTATTTAACCCACATGTTGATTACAAGAAAGAGACAGTTATTGTTAGGCAAATCGATAATGCCCAGCACAAAGCTTAAAATACTTCTTTCGCGACACAATATAAATACAGTTGTGAAAAATTTTACATTGGTATAAATTTCAGAAATTTGCAATAATTTCAGAACGTAAACGTAATTTTGATAATGAGAAAGCAGATTCTCGTTTCGCGAAACATTTAGCTCAGACTTTGAAACATTCAATAGGGAGAATAAGAATTTAAAAATGAATTTCCTACAATCTTACAAATCAATAAATTCTAGTATTCAGGTCTTTCTCTGAAAAGTCAGGTAGAACTCACTAAAAGCTCTTGATTGAACTTCTAGATAATTCACATTGTATAACGGTTATAAATATCTATTTCTGTTGAATTCAATCATTATTTACTCATTTATCTGACGAATTAATATTTCGAATATTTCATTTATTTACATTTATTGGATCCAAATTTATTGAATTATGAACCATTACCATGATATATAAAAAAAAACTCGTGAGCACCAGGGCTCCATCACTAATGTCTCGCGAAATGCATCGCAAATCGAATTAAAAAGTAGAAAATAATTTAACCCCTCTATTGTAAAAAAAATTTCGCGAAGTGCATCGTGTAAGTACTGATAGAGAAACCGGTCGAGATGGGATTTGAACGGAATAGAACCTGCGCGAGGCAGCGCGACTAAGGAAATGTCACTTCCTCAACATTAACTCAATCTACGTACCAAGTTTGACCACTCCAACTGAATTTGCAAAAGCTGTGGAGTTTGGCAAATTTTCAAAAATCACGAAACAACAAGAAATATTTGACTAAAAATTATACTCAATTTTGATAGTTTTGTTCTGCCTCGGAAACCACTTCAGATACCAAATTTCAGCTGATTTGGTGTGATGC
This sequence comes from Cynegetis impunctata, assembly GCA_030704885.1. Lineage (NCBI taxonomy): Eukaryota > Metazoa > Arthropoda > Insecta > Coleoptera > Coccinellidae > Cynegetis > Cynegetis impunctata. Next base: position 242,597 of record JARQZK010003706.1, on the reverse strand, counting down.
GAACCGCTGGCGATGTAAATATGTACCGGAAAGGATATTCCATTGAAACATTTGAAACAGGTCGAGATGCGATTCGAATTGAATAGTCTCCGCAAAGTGCAGCGCAAAAAAAAGTTGAATCCCACAAAGGATTGTATTTCGATCCACGTAGCCTTGCACTCAATCTGCAAAAGCTGTGAAGGTGAACATGTATTTTCAAAAACCACGAAAACACAAAAAATATTTAGATAAAAATAGCGGTGGTTGGAGAAATGCCTCGCTAGTAATGCTAATATGTAGTAGACATCAAAAAAACATCGAAAATCGTATTCTAGATGGTCTAAAATGGGTAAAAAATACTGCCGCACCTGACTGTTAGCTTTCGATACTCCACAATAGTCTATTATTTTCTGAGAAAATACGACTAAAAAATGGTCACCATTTATGTATACATCAGAGACAAATGGGACGTAGGTGTAATATCAAAGGGAGCAGGAGTTCGCAATGCAATGATATGTCTTTCAACAGAATTGGAATCCGAACACAATATCTTGTTTTTCCACAATACAGTTCGCTGGCATTCGAAAATAAACATGTTGACGAGACAGAACGAAACTAAAGGAGAAGTTGAATGTTCTTACTTGATAAGACAGAAGACGAGGTTGTTGGATCTGTCTGTGACTCAAGTTTCACATAAATTCAATTTAGTAAATTTTTCCGCACCACTATACAAACTGAATCTTCAGTTGTGAGTCAAGAGAAATATTCAGTTTCAATGTGGTGACTTTTTCGCATACCTAGATCGACTGATTACAATTATCTCTGAAATAAATATTTGATAAGTAAGTTTTTGTCGTCGACAACCTCATATTTTTTTAAACAATAATGTCAAATATGGCAGCGCGGTGTAGTAAACTGAAAGAATAAGAAATAAAAATAATCTAGATGGACAATTTTTATTCATTCGTTATTTCCTTGATTGTGAATTTAAATATACGCTGATGTGGAAAATTCCAGCTATGTGTATTGGGATCTGACATGTCAGCTGGCGAACTCTGGCGGCCAGATGGATGAAGTTTTTATTTCCAACGTCAACATATGCAATTGCATGTCAAGTTTTTGATTTCTTACAAATAAGGTCGCAAAAGATAATAATGGAAAGTGTTAATTTTGCAAAACGTAGAATCAGCAAGTCCAGAGAGTGTTGTGGCGTGAAAAATTGTAATTCTAAAACATCTACAAATGCAAGTATTAGCTTTCATCGGTTTCCGAAGCCAAACAAATATTTTTTATTGAGAGAAAATCATTTTGGAGAAACGGAAAAGATTGATTAATTGAAGGTATGGAAAATCAATCTTAAAAAGAATCACACAGCTCCGAGAACAACGTTATGTTCTTTGCATTTTACATTCATTGGTATTATTAGAAGAAATATTTACAGTGATATGTGGTACCATAAATATGTCTTCTCCGATCTTAGTAAATTCATAATTAATACATCTTGAGTTACATTATGATTGATGGTGTTTTATTATGAAAGCCACATTTGATTATATAAAACATTATGATTTCTCATTGGATGTATACTACTGAATAAATGTTTTTCGTGAAATTTTAAATATATTTTGTCCAAAGTTTTTTCAGAAATAATTAGATGCCGAATAATGAAAAAAATTTCACAGTTGGATGAAGAATCATCAATAAAAAGTTTCGAAATATGTTTAAACAAATACAGTTGATATAAACAAGGTATTTTATAAATCAAATTAGATAAACAAAAAGCAGTAAAGTTGACGATACCAGATGTGGGAAAAATTAAAAGAATTGGAGCTCTTCATTTTATTAGGAATTTGGATCTTTCCAGCCTATCACCTTCTTTGTATTTACGCTGGAGTAAATTTTCACCTACATATAGCTTCACACTTTCACTAGAAACTAACATTGTTATAAGAAAAACTCAAATACTTTCAAATCTCTCATATAACTTGGTTTTGAGACGACATGTTTTGACGTTATCACCAAAGCTCCGCCTCCATGTCAGATCCAAATAGATCAGTTATTTCTAATCAGAGGAAATATTTAAATAAGGAATAAAAGGTTTTTGTCACAATTATCTATTTATCTTCTTAGCTGTTTTCTTTTTGTAAAGATCAAAGTGAGCTAGTTATAAATAACCGAAAAAAACAAGAATTGTGAGCTGTGTTTTTTTAGCGTGATAAAGTCAACCAAAAACACAGCATTTTTTTTTCTTAAAAGTACATATGAAAGTATATTTTTTAAAGCTAGAGCCGACCCAATTTCCATCGATGCCATGCCCGATCTAACAATACCAAATACTTCATGATAAAGTGATATGATTCTGTACATTTCGTCTAAGAAAGGAAAAATTTGTTCCTTTGTAGAGCTCTCCTGCTTCCAACGGCGGATCCAGGGAGGGGGGGTCATGGGGGTCATGACCCCCCCTGAGCTGGTTACAGGACTTAGGTGGACCACTCATTGAACATAATGATTTTATTTATATATTTTGTCCCCATACAGATTTTATGCCTACTACATGCCTTCAATATTTAATTAATTTAATATAATATCATAACTTTGTATGATGTCAAACGTTTGGGAACGAACGCATCGAAAAGTTGAATTTTACCGCGCCACACTTGCGCGTGCTTGTTTGTTGGAAACTCTTGTCGTACCACCTCTTCACTTTTGCGGAGTTTTGCGTCATACCCCTCGACATAGCTCTAGCTGTTATGACAAATCATTCACCACGGTTATGAAATATAAATAGGCTGCCTCATTCCAAGCTAGTTAGTCGAGTACTTAGCGTACGCTGGCTAGTATTTGGGAGGTCTCGGGTTCAAACCCCGGGGCCGACTGGTCTGCCATGAGTTTTTTTCGAAGGTTTCCTCATGGTAATGTGAGTCACTGCTTGCAAACTTATAAGTCGAATGCTGGGCCAGTATTAATCCTCTGAACCCTACCCACACTTCCTATGTTCCATAAGTATCCTGTCTCACCTATCTTAATGCACTTGTACATACAAATGTATCCTCTGATCTGGCTGAAGGAGTTAATCCCAAACTCAAGCTGCCCGCCTCCCTGACACATACTTCAGGGAGGAATTAAACACGTGTGTTTCCTTTTCCTTTCCTTCCGTGCGTGATAGTGCTTCTCTGGATGTCTTCAAGAGAAGATGGCAATATGTACGTGTATATGTACAAGTTATTATGTGTTAAGTTTTTCAAGTGTACAATAAAGAATAAATATTTTTAAGTACAGTACTTACGTAAATTAATAAAATGCCTACTTTTTACTTGTATCTATTGTTATCCAAATTAAATTATAAGTTCTTGACTTGACCACCACTATGTGACCCCCCCCCCCTGGCGCCAAAGTTGGATCCGCCCTTGTAGCAGAGGTTGCATTAGAATGTATACGTATGTCTTGCACTAAGATTTCTTACATTTATGAACCTAGAGGTAAATAATGCTTCTTTCGATTATTCAATGATGGCAATACGATTTCCGTAAACTGCAATATCTCTGTTATTAACTTAATCAGACAACTAGAAGAAATTTGAAAAATCACTCTTTCTCAAGTACCTGTACAGATGATATGTTATTAGTAGGGGAACATATTCCGCCTTTAATCCTGTGAATAGAGAAATCGCGCAAGGATCCGTCCTCACGTCATTTATTCGTTACCTGCAGATTTTTTTAAATCATTGAATTCAATGTCAATGTATTGTTGATGACACAAAAATCTATGCTGCGCCCACAGCGTGCCAGCAAAAACTACAAAAAGACCGGGATAGAATTAGGGAATAGTCTAGTTACTGTTTAATTTCAGTTAACGCGTATAAGTCCATGGTTCTACATGGGAATAGTAACCCTAGATTTACTTAAAATTTAAATAATTTAGAGTTAAAAAGGGTCGATTCGAATCGTGACCTCTTCATCCTTGTAATGAAGGTTCTCTTCTCATGGTGACAATATATTTCTTCAATTGTGAAACATGTGTGACAACTCAATGTTGTATTTCTTTCAAAAAGCATTAGTTGAATTACCATTCTAAAACTGTATTAATCTTCATAAAACTTTCATTTGGCTTATTATAGAAGTCGCTCAACACGAGTGTCATTCGATAGTCATCAACGACAAAGGACAAACTACGAAGAGAAAAGAGCAAATGTATAAAATTGTTGACTTTTGAAGATAAAATGAAACTTTTTCTCAACTAGAATTTTCCGCTCGTGTAGCTCTTTGCCGGTGGACATTATCTTCAGTCAATTACTTTAGAAAGAGCTCGGACAAATTTGATACTACTGTTATTTTATAATTAACTCTTATTTCATGTTTTTTTCATTTTTCTTTAGAGCTATGCAGTAAATATTATCGGCTCTTGTTGTACTTAATAATAATCATAGAAGACATAGAAGAAAAACTTATTAAATTCACACATATCTGCGGAACTATCAGCAGAACATTAAAAAACAAAACAAAAAAAGATACACAAATAAAATTTTACAAGACGTTACCTGTACCAACATTCTTGTATGGTAGTGAAACATGGACAACAACGAAAAGAGAATAAAGTCGAATACAAGCACAAGAAACGAAATATCTAAGAAGAGTGAAAGGTTGCACAAAACTGGACAGACTAAGAAACGGAGCCATAAGAACAGAATTAAAAATCTTGGATATGAACGAGAAAATAAAGGAGAATAAAAGTAAATGGAAAGAACACGTAGAATGGATGCACGAGAAGAGGATACCAGCCAAAGTCAGATTTTATCATAGCCATGGAAGACGAGATATCGGAAGGCCGAGAAGAAGATGGGTATCATAACAGGCAAAGTACCTTAAACGTGAAGTGAAGGAGAAGAATAAGAATTATTATCGTTATTGTGGGCGAACGTTTGGAGTAGATACATATGATAACTAAAACTCTTGACAGGTTATTTGGTAATTTGTAAATCATGTTCAAGTTCGATCAACTTTGTATTTGGTCCAAACGAAAGGCACAAAACCGGAATATTATCTTTAATCTTCAAAGGCGGCATTGATTTTTCAACTTAGCTATTCAAATTTCCAATATTTTACATTACATTAAATCCGCAATATTCACAGGCAGATTCAGTTGTGCATGTATATCATATATAACCGCGAAAAGGAAGTTATCATAGCACCTTAAACTCAAACATGCTGAAAAGATGAAAAAATGTTTTTCGGAATCTTTGTAGAGGCAGAAATGATTGCATCACAAATATTGGGCTTCTCTCACTTTCACAGTGGAAATCATTTCAGCATCCGGCTTCTCAAGTGAACGTACACAAAAGGCTCTCTAATGGGCAATTACGATTGTAGCGCGTGACATTCATCATGTTAACGCGTGCCAAAGGAATACACAGATAAACGCAACAGAGTCAAATATAATTGGAAAATATTTCTCATCTTCCTTTCGAATAAATATAATATTTTGAATTGACAAATTCGATATTTGATCTAGATCAATAAACATATTAAAACAATGGTTAATAACAACAGTTTACACGTTTATTATACAATTTCATGTTCTTTTACTTCAAAAAAGAAAGCTTACGGCACGCGGTGTTCCCAAGCGGTCACCCATCCAAGTACTGACCGCGCCCGACGCTGCTTGGCTTCAGAGATCTGACGAGATCTGGCATTTTCAGCGTGGTATGGCCGTAAACATTATAATAAGTCAATTCCATGGAACTTCTACAATTAAATTGAATTGTTAATTGTTACTAGTTTTGATATAATTACATCTAATGGAAGATGAATATATATAAACTAAAAATAGGTTATCTTTAAGATGATACTCTTATTGATCATTTTCAAACACCTGATTTTGATAGGTCCGCCATTTTGGCTGGAGGACAAACAAACCATTTTAACCATTTACGACTATCAGTGTTCTGAGTTGTTTGCTTACGTTTATTGAAAGTAAAAGTATTAAAAAACTTTGAATCATAAATTTATATTGAAAATGGAAAGAAGTACTTATTCTCAATCACTTCCTGCCGATATTAAGAGCCGCTACGATCAGAAAATCAAAATTATTGATGATATGGACCCCTATCTCTTGGAGTCCAGCTCTCAAGATTTGATATCATTTTCATCAATTCCAGTAATATCCATCATCGATATGGTTAATTATTTTATCCTCACCCACAGTTTTTATCCTGGACAGCAAATGAAAGCATATAAAAGTTTGCAAGGTTTCAAATTGTATGAAGCAGGACTAGTCCAAGAAATTTATGGGAAAAGAGTGAACGAAACAGCTTTTGTAGTTATTGGCAAGGTAAGATGTATTTTAATGATATTCATTAGGTTTATTCTCATACTAATCAGTGTTCTTAATTGTTATAACTAAAAGTAAACTTTATATTTCAGGTGAAACATTCACAACATCTTAAGGAAAAGCTTCTGAATTCATGGGTTATTATCCTAATAGACGGTAGTATTTCCAGTGGACATTGCACTTGTATGGCAGGCTTAGGAGAAGTGTGCAGTCATATAGCAGCAATTGTTTTTCTCCTTCACACCCGCTCTCAGTCTAAGGATGAAGAAGCGTGTACCTCAAAGCTGGCAATGTGGCCTGTCTATATCTATATGATATGTCTATATCTTCATATTGTTCTTCCAGAAAAAATAAATATACTTTCATGAGAGTCATAATTTGCTGTCATATAACAATTACAGCAAAATCACTAGATACCTGCTCTACTTGCTTTTTTCGTTTAACCGAACGTTTAAACCTGCTGACTTGAGTTTTACCAACAGGATTGGCAATTGTTTACCCCATATTTTGGGTTGGAATCCAGTCAGGGTTGTCTTTATCCAATAACTCTGCAGGAGTCCCTGAAATATATTTTAAATAAAGAGTTCATCTTTTCTCACTTATTCAAGTAAACTTACCTGTTATAAAATGTTTAGAACAGACTCGTGCATATTTCAATTGATTTTCACTAAAAGGTCCCCTTTTCAATACTTTAATCCATCTCTCTTGCCTTTCTCGTGATACAGCATTTGAATAATCACCAGCATTCTTGAGGACAGCAGGGATTCTATAAAATCTCACTTTGTCTCGGTTTCCTCTCATACCACAATTAACCACGGCACAAAACGATGGCATTTTCTCTAATAAACTCCAACAATAATGAAATAATCAGAAAAAAACTTTAAATTCGACAAACAACTGAAAAAGTTATGAAACTTAAATGACAGTTCAGCACAACTGTTTGCATAACAATGGTTTGTTTGTCCTCCAGGCAAAATGGCCGAAAGCGCGTGACGTCATATGAAAATGGTCAATTATGATATGTATTTCCGAGGTTCATTCGAATAAAAGAAATATGATCATTATTTGGCTATTCAATAAGAAAATTAAACTGAATTTCTTAGAATCGTTGCAGATTAATAAATATATACATTCAACAACCTAATTTATCATCCTACAATACCTATAAGAAATAGCAGCATATTCAAAATTAGCGTTCACATTTTAGTCCAGTAGACAGAGCAAAAAAAGTAGAGTGTGCTGGAAAAAAATCCGAACTTAATGAAACCTTTACAGGTTGTTCGGGGATGCTGTGGGATGACTCTGTCAAGTTTTCTTACTCGAGAACCCTGTGCTAACTTTGGGAGGGCCGAAAAACCTCAAAATTTTCGGACTTTTTTTAGATTTTTTGCTCATATCTTCTAAACTAAGCGGTTTTCGACCAAAACATTTAAATTCCAAGTTGTAGAGCAGTAAATTTGCTACAATTTTGTATCCATTAACTTCTTTCCTAAACCTAATAAAAACCGAGATACAGCCGATCAAAGTTGGAGAGATTTTCTCAAAATTGCAAAAATTTGCCAAAACCTTCGTTTTTAGCCAGCTAACTACCAATTACCATCAGTTCTATGGTAATTATGGTAATAACTCATCAATATCGACATGCAAGAACACAGCAGGGGGTCAGTGCCACATAGCTGAACCCACACCCCCCTTCACCCCCCGTGTTCTTACATGTCGATATTGATGAGTGATCGAACTGAATTTATCTTAAACAATTAAATTATCATAAACTGTATTCTATTTTAGTTAACAGCACGAAGAACTTACTCAACTGTGTAAGTAAATCCAGTGATTTTCAAGTGTGTATTTTTCTTTGAGCTGTTATTGAGTGTAGAGCGACAACTAATAATCTGATATGGCATTTGCTTCAACATCAGGCGGTGTTTTATTTGTGAAAAACCTTCAAAAGCTGAGGATGTGTCTGTGGTGAAGAAGAGAGGAGTTGCTACGCTTCTTGCTTCTGCTGTTAAACGCAAAGAGCAGGAACACCAACGTTTGCTGGAAAGAGTGGAAGAAATTGCTATTCACCTTGGTTGCCAAAAAAAAAACCACGAGAAAAGGATATTGGCACATTTGCGTCGTGAAAGTCAAACTCCTACACCTCAGCCCGAGCCGACTCGCTCAAGTAAGGCTGCATTATTATTTGATTTCAACAACAAGTGTTTCTTTCGCGAAGAGTCGGTTACTGAAGAGTACAGACAAAGGCAGAATAAATTGCCAATCGAAAGGCGCAATGCTATGGTCAAAGTGACTCTACCTGAGATGGCAGGTACGATTATATCGTACGCAAGGCAGCGTGGTGATTAGTGGGGGAATACAGTAAGAGATCGTGTTAGCATTTTGGAGGGTATGAATACAGATTTGGTTGCGGTAGATGCAGAATACCACCGAAAGTGCTTCGAAAATTTCTACAAATTACATAAGACTCTTGAGAAGAGGGGAAGAACCACAATCGACACTGACCAAGTAATGGAAATTATGTACAATTATCTCGAGGAAAACGGGGAGATGTGCCAATTTTCTTTTGGGCAGCTTATGGATCTGATTCCTGAAGATTCCCGTCCTCACATAAAAACAGTGAAGAAGCGTCTGGAGGAGAAGTATGGAGATGACATGATTTCTCAGTTGTCCAACAGAGGGAGTGTTGTCTGTTTCAAGAATGACAACTGGTACTCGAATGAAAAGATGTCTGACCCGCAAGAGGAACGCACTCGAAAACGGCTAGGAAAATCATTTTACAGGATATCCGCTCCAAAATATTCAACACTGATTCCTACCCTCCGATTGACAATTTTTATGCTAGTGCCCACCATGTCGTCCCGGAGACTCTACTTCTGCTGTTGCACATGCTCATTCTGACAAACAAACGGGGTTCATTGGAGTCATGGAAAAAGAACTGTCTTGTGCTATGACGAAGCTTTAAGGCCTGAAAGATCGTATGTTATGCAAGCGAAGGAAGCAATAGTTGACGTCTCAGTCAACCCATTGAGCCAATTTATATTTGATAACGAGGACTTCAACGTCAATACACTGGATGGACATGCTACGTTCCATCTCGAAACTCCGTGACATGTGATCAAGATATTCTTCGCCTGAATGTCTCATCATTATCCCATGCAATAGGCAAATCTGGCTGCATTGAGGTCAAGGAGTTTTGCTGTCTACCGAATGCCGGCCTGAAGACAGTCAAAATGATTGACATTGGTGTTAGCCTTCAAGGAGACATTGTACCGTCTGCATGTGATATCGCCTGGCTTATGTCAATTCATATTAATTATAAAATAAGTCTATTCACATTAAGTATAAAATAACATGTCATTGTTATGCTGAAATTACTTTGCTTTAAAATTGATACACACTAACACGTATTTCCATATATATATATATATATATATATATATATATATATATATATATATATATATATATATATATATATATATATATATATATATATATATATATATATATATATATATATATATATATATATATATATATATATATATATATATAACAGATACACAGGTGGGGGGTCAGCTATGTAGCACTGAACCCCTTCCTGTGTTCTTGCATGTCGATATTGATGAGTTATTACCATAATTACCATAGAACTGATGGTAATTGTTAGTTAGGGGGCCAAAAAGGAAGGTTTTGGCTGATTTTTGCAATTTTCAGAAAATCTCTTCAACTTTGATCGGCTGTATCTCGGTTTTTACTAGGTTTAGGAAAACAGTTAATGGATACAGAATTGTAGCAAATTTACTGCTCTACAACTTTGAATATAAATGTTTTGGTCAAAAATCGCTTAGTTTAGAAGATATGAGCAAAAAATCTCAAAAAGTCCGAAAATTTTGAGGTTTTTCGGCCCTCCCAAAGTTAGCACAGGGTTCTCGAGTAAGAAAACTTGACAGAGTCATCCCACAGCATACCCGAACAACCTGTGAAAGTTTCATTAAGTTCGGATTTTTTTTCCAGGTAAAATGTACATATCTACTGGACTATTTGATTTAAAGAAAAATCTTTTTTCTACTCCCGTATGTGAATTACTAACGTCACACATCGATAAAAATGTGTAAAGCTTCATTTCACGAATCGGTGTGTGAAGTGCCATGCTTCTCTTATGGGATTTATTTCACGCACCGGTGCCATAAGAGTCAATACAAATTCACACACCGGTCGCTGGTCTAGGTAGCGGTGGCGAGAGAAATTGACAAATTTAATATGATAGTTCCCGCAGAGTGAAGTTCAGAGTTACATCAGTTAATAGACCGTAAGTAGTAATTAATTACCCTCTGAATTAATAAATAGTACGACGAAATTTTGATTTAAACCGATTAGCCGTGTATTTCACGCAAATTCCTGATGGACAGCATTGAAGTACTCCCATCAACTCCTCCAAATATAACGTTAGCAGCCAGTGAAGCAAGTTCATCGTTATTGCCACAAAAATCGTTGGGAATTTACGAAAACACTTTGGAAAAGTTTATGCAATGGCGCAATACAAACAACGTCCAATCATTCTCCGAAAGGGTAATATTAGCCTACCTATCTGAATTATCAACAAAGCTTAAATCTTCTACCTTATGGAGTCACTACTCAATGTTGAAAAGCACCATTAGTGTTAAGTACAACGTACAAATTTTTGATGATTATCCGAAAGTTCGCGCTTTCTTGAAACGGAAAAACGAGGGATACATTCCTAAAAAATCACGCGTTTTGGAAAAGGAACACGTATTAAAATTTCTCAAAGAGGCACCCGATGAAAAATATTTATTAACCAAAGTAAGTCCATTTGTATAAATATCGATAAATACTAATCTTTAAATTTTTAGCTTATTTTGTTGTTTGGGGTAGCTGGAGCCCTGCGCAGAGATGAGCTCTATAAATTAAAAATGGATGACATCCAAAATTTGGGAAAAGTTCTTATTGTGTCAGTTAATGATACGAAGACTAAGGTTTCTAGAAAATTTACTATTACTGAATACTTGGACATATATCACAAATACGTGGCTCTTCGTCCCAAGGATTATGCCGAAAATAAATTCTTTATTAATTATCAACGAGGGAAATGTACTCGGCAAGTGATTGGTATAAATAAGATAGGAAAAGTCCCTTCAGAAGTTGCCACATTTTTGAAACTCCCCAATCCCAACGAATTTACCGGGCACAGCCTACGGCGTTCATCTGCGTCTTTATTAGTCGAAGGTGAAGGAGATCTCCTAACGCTAAAAAAACACGGCGGCTGGAAATCATCCTCAGTGGAAGAATCCCTAACTAAAAAGATAGATGTCTGCAATAAAATGTTAACAACTGAGAATAATCGTAGTTATGTTGTCAATACCAACAGTACAAGCAGCACTAATTTTGTAGAGAAAGAGAAAGTAAATGTACATTTTGACAATTTACAAAACTGCAATATAACTGTTCATAATAATTATTATTGTAATAAAAAAAATTAGTCAAATTTTCCTTTAATTCAATCTCTAAGTAAAAGGTCGTAGAAAAAGTATAGTGTGCACCACGTGCGTGAAGACTTTTTTACGATCGTGCGGATTGTGAAACTCGCCTGCAGCTCGTTCCACAAACTTCCACACTCGCGTAAAAAAGTATACTTCACGCACTAGATACACAATATACTATTTAGTCATTTGTTGCCGGAAAATAATAATCTATATTCTATTGCATTCTTTCTTGAGATTGAATTTATCCGAGACATAATAATCAGTTTGCACGCAGTATCTGAGCTGAAGTTTTTCAACTTTAAAATTTTTCATAATGAAATATTAATTCAATTTCTCTTCTTCGAATGAATATAAAACCTGGACAATACTTATGTAAATGAGAATACCACCTCAAAGACTACATATTTTCTGTTTTTTTTTTATATTTATGCTAGATTGGGTATTAATAATAATAATAATAATAATAATAATAATAATAATAATATATTTTTAATTCAAGAAATTATTGTTACAATATACAATGTACAGTATACAATAAGGTTGAATTCGTCAACAAAAGAAAAAAACTTAATTCAGTTAACATTATTACAGAAAATTATAAATTCTTCTTTTGAATAGGGTTCACATTTAATGATCAGTTCATATAGGGTTTTCCTAAAATTATCGAGCACTGAAATACATTTCAAACATTTGGGAAGAGAATTGAATAGTTTCAAGCCCATATAGAGAGGTGATCTTTGTGTTAAACTCAAAGTGTGACGTGGATACAAATATGGTTCATTACGTCTAGTGTTGTTATAATTTTTGCATCCTTCAAAATAAGCTGGATGTAGATACATAAACATCAACACTCTATATATATATAAACCACATAGCGTAGGAATCCTATTCTTCCTAAAATATCCCCTGCATGACTCCCTATAACCTAAACAGAACATAGTTGTCAACATACACTTTTGTCTTAAAAATAACAATTCAGCCAATGAACAACCTCCCCAAAATACTATCCCATATGACAGCAATGATTGAAAGTTGGAGAAATAAACCATTTTCACAGTTTGAAAATCAACTCTAGTCTTAAGAACACTCACACAATATATAACTGAGTTCAGTTTTGTCGCAAGATTGTAAATGTGATTGCTCCACTTAAGATGGTAATCCAGGTAAACTCCAAGAAACCTTGCGTAATTGGATATAGAAATCTGTGGACCAATCTCATCTGGAATTTCAGCTGTAGAACGATCAGCAGCAAAATACTAGACATTCGGTTTTTGCCACATTCATGACAAGACGATTTTCCATGCACCAACTATCCACACCTTTCATAATCGCACATGTCTTCTCAATTGTCAATTCCAAGCTAGGGGAACTCAATAAAACATTTGTATCATCCGCAAATGAAACAAGATCCGCAAAGAATGATTGAAGGACATGACCATGAAGCACCAATGGAAGATCATTTATATAAATGAGAAATAGAAGGGGGCAAGAATGCTACCTTGAGGCACACCAGTATTATTTTCTTCCAGAGAGGACCGATACTTGTTGCCATTTATCATCATCTCTACAATTAGGGGTCTATTCTTCAAATAACTTTCCATAAGATTCAGTTGTTTATCTCTCACTCCATATCTTTCAAGTTTCATGAGCAGTATGTCGATATCTACACAATCAAACGCCTTCGACAGATCCAAAAACATTCCCACAGGTAGTTCCTTCCTTTCTAAAGCGTCTAAAACAGATTGATATAATTCGAAAATAGCTGTTTCCGTGCTTTTTCCCTTAACATAACCATGTTGACTTTTTGAAATGATCCTGAACCTATCGAAGAAACTTAGTAATCTTGATGTCAGTATTTTCTCGAATATCTTCGCGAATGTAGATATGAGGGTGATTGGGCGATAGCTATTCGGATCTTTCAAATCTCCTTTCTTAAGTAAGGGCTTTATTATTGAAATTTTCAAAGAATCAGGAAATACACCATCAATGAAAGACCTATTCATCACATGAGCCAAAGGTTTTGCTATGGATATGCCATCCCATCCGGTTGATTTGGAGTTTTTCATTTTTTTAACGGTATATTAAAGTATATATATGAATCTATATCTAAATAAATTGTCACAATTCAGTTAATTCTTCAAATTCTGTCAGATTGAAAAAATTTAATGTTTACGGCCATACCACGCTGAAAATACCAGATCTCGTCAGATATCTGAAGAATAATTTCTGAATAGCTGAACTAGTGCAAGGCTCTAACGAGTCACATAACAATGAAAATTTACAATGTAAGCTTTTGTTTAAAGCAGGAATTGCAAACAAAACGACTAATTGTAGAAACATGTGTAATAGTATTAATTTCTTTTCTGTTTTGTTATATTATGTTTGTAAATCTGTTTGTATATAATTTTTAAATAAATATTTTTGAGTTGTGTTGATCTCTGAAGCCAAGCAGCGTCGGGCGCGGTCAGTACCCAGTAAACTTTCACTTTTTGAAGTGCAGGAGCAACAAAATGAAATAGTGTTGCTCTTGTGTGCAAAGTAGATGAACTCCTTCTATTCAAGCAACTCAAAGTACTCTATTTAAAAACGACAACAAAATGATATATTACCTATTCAATTGATGAAGGAGGTTTGCCTCTGAAACGTCTAGAAAATGTAAATAAAAAAAATTGAGTTAAATCAAGAGCAAATCTGTTTTAAATAATATTACCAATGAAGCTATTTTTCTTATATTTTTGTTTTACACTGGTATTGGTTTTGGTATAGGTATTGAATTTGTAATTATTCTTTAGACCACTATCTTCCTTGAATCCTTCATCTATTTACAGTGACATCGACGATATCAACAGCGATTCTCTTCACTTGGATATTTGGGATCATGATGACGAAAGTTCTGTTTTAGAGGCAGTGAGTAAATTGAATGAAGTTCGGGGCGTCAGAGGCCTAGGACGATTTTTCAAGCAAGTGTGTCAGTCGGCCCGCCAAACTTCACAGGTAAGAATACAACTGCAACGTCTTCCATATTTGAATAAGTATAAATTGAATTATTAAAATTAGTAATTGACAAATAGATATGTGATATGTTATAGATAAGTTGACCATTTAATTTGCGGTTTTATTGGAACCACCCAGGCAGCTCGACTCCCTCAAAATTTTCATAAATTCATTACTTTTCATAATTACATTCACTTCGAAAATAGAAAAATAAAAATATAATCAATTTTCTAGATTCGACAATCAAGAAATTGAACAACAAGCATAGTTTTTCAATTTATCACAGAACAACACAGACTGATAGCTTCATACATAATAGTTCCATTAATTCGTTTCAACATTGAATGGTAGCGGTCAATAGCATGATGCAGCGACCATCGACTTGTTAATATATCTCTCCCTAATGCAGCATTTCTCAACCAATTTTCAATTATAATTTTCATTGCAGCATACAATAAAATGTATTCAATAATAATGCATTTTGAGTTTTTCGTTCCTAAACCTACATTACAACCTTAATTTTAGACCTTACAGATTACCATGAATAAAGAAATTTATTTAGGCAGTAACGATCCTCAGCATTGACAAAACAAGAATCCGGTGAATTTCTATTGCTTATCACTATTTGTATTTTGGGCAGGAGTAGATGACGATGTATATATATAATATATTACTATAATAATAATATAATCATAATATATATATATATATATATATATATATAATATAATATATAATATATATATATATATATATATATATATAAATAATATATATATATATATAGATATTATATTATATATATATATATAGTATATATATTATATTATATATTATATTAATATATATATATATATATATATATATATATATATATATATATATATATATATATATATATATATATATATATATATATATATATATATATATATATAAATATATGATCTATAAGACCATAAATAATGACATCAGAAGTAAAATATGGCATTCCAAGAAAAAATGGCTGCTTGATGAATGTTGAGAGGTTGAAGCCTATCAAGACGCATACGATTTTTTCAATATGCACAAAAACGTAAAAGAAATGACTGGGAGAACAAAGAGACATCTGGTTGGGTTAACAAGCATTTCCTGCAAGAGATATGGCCTAGATATGAACCTTAAGAAAACCAAAGTCATGGCAACTGACAACAAGAACCAAAGCAACCATCCCAATAGACCATCAATCTATAAATATTAATAATGACAACCTGGAATGGGTATCCTCCTACAAATATATTGGCACATGGATAACTGAAACAGCAGAACACACAAAAGAAATCATGTTTCGAATTGAAGTAGCTTGGAGCGCTTTCATAAAAATGAATAAAATACTCTGCAGAGATATAACATTAGAACTGAAAACCAGAATACTAAAATGCTATATATTCTCCAATCTATTGTATGGAATGGGGGCTTGGACACTCGAAACAGAAAACATCAAGAACATAGAAGCAGTTGAAATGTGGTGTTATAGGAGGATTCTGAGAATACCATGGGTTGACAAGGCTTCAATTGAGGAAGTACTACGCCGATTGAATAAAGCCAAAGAAATTAGTAATACTATAAAAAGACGAAAGTTAGATATCCTTAAGCTAATTATCCAAGGCAAAATAAAAGGCAAAAGAACGATTGGCAGAAGAAGAATCTCTTGGCTGCGAAACTTGAGGGAGTGGTTTGGTTGCACGTCCGCAGAACTCTTCAGGCGGGCGATTGATAAGGTCCGGGTAGTGGTAATGATTTCCAATCTCCGATAGGAGCGGAATTACAAGAAGAAGATGATGAATTTTTTGCACTAGATGCAAGGGCATTTCGCATTCTATTTCCATTTTTAACATCCTACCTTTGTGAAACTTGATTTTGTGATTTATAGAAAAAAAATCTGAGAGTGTCTATTCCTTATATTTAGACTTCCTTCGAAAAACTTTGCTCTGCAAGACTGACCGAGCAAATTTATAAATTTGTTTTAAATTTAGTTTAGTTTTCAGGTTTTGATTTAGTAAGCTGTTCTAATTTAATAAGTTAATTATTAACTATTATGTCGAAATGTATTTTGTTTGGATGTGTGAGTGTGTTCTTTTCATTCAGTCAGTTAATCAATTTCATTTAATAAATTTTTCACTTGGATATGCTCATGCCCCTCCTACAGTACGCTAGCGCCCCCCAGGGGTGTGTATATGGTTGCTAACTCTCTAAGGGACCAACCCGGGAGAATTTTAAGAAGTCGACTAGGGCGGGGGGTGTAAGAAATTAATTTAAAATCTATAGTTACTTGGCTTTCGAGCAGTATCTAGTATTTTTCGGTTTTTCACCATAAAATCATAATCATTAAAGATCGAAGTTTTGTTAGAGCGACGGTCAGGTATAATTTCAGAAAAACCGGAGAAATTATTGTAACCCAGGAGGTCGGGAGGATAACCATTATTACCGGAGTCTCCCAGGTAATCTGGGAGGATTGGCACCCCACAAGTTAAGAATCGCTGCCCTATCGTCAATAACAACAAATAACATAGAAAATATGATATTGGTATTGGTAAGTGTGGATGGTGACTGATGTGCTGCGACCTTATTAAATGTATTGTGCCCCATCTTCTTCTGCTTCTCGAGGTGTTCTCGTTTACAGCAGCCCCACAGGCGTCAATACACTCAGGAATTTGAGGATTTTAAGGGGGTCTATCCATCGCATTTCTTCTACAGTCAGCTGGCATGATCCCAGTATATACTGTCTTTTATGATGTACTCCATCAGTATATGGTGGGATGTTCCTTGCAGAATCTGCAGGTGCTGTCTTTCTCTAAGCTTAGCTTCCTTAGGTGTTTTTTGAGTCTGCAATGCCCCGTTAGATATCCCGTATTTGTCTTTAGACTAGTTTTGCTGAGATTATATGATGAGAAAATATGGTACTCAAAAATTTGTTCAAAAAAGCGATTTCTAAACTTATCCTGGTCACAAAACAAAAATCGAAATTAACTTTTTATTTTATGCGGTTCACTTACTATCAGGTACACCTGACAGGTACGCCTGAACAGTTACGCCTGTAGGTGTACCTGATATTGTGTGAGTGTGTGGCAGGAATGACTAGCCTCTCAGACGATCTGATGGCAACCTGATAACTGATGAAAATTCGATCAGTTCCGCCCGACAGGCGAGTAGACTTAACGTGTGTGTGTGGCGGTTTCATCAGGTGTACCAGGTCTCAGTTTTCAACAATCTTTTGGTGTGGACAGTTTAAATTTTTAAGTTTCAATTTTGTAATTCTGATTTATTTTACTGTTGTGTTCCTTTTATTTTTTTTACCAAATAAAACAATCAGGTTAAGTACACTGAAAAATGTCGCAAAGAAATGATGAGGTTCTTGGTGATTTCATTGCAATGCATAAGACTGAACCTTGCTTGTGGAAAGTAAAAGAGGATTATTATCGCAATAGAGATTCTGCATACAGGAAATTAGTGGATAAATTGCAAAAAATTCATCCTAATGCAAGCGAGACTTTGGTTAATAAGAAAAGCAACAGTATGCTATCCAGTTCGGAAGTAGCAGAAAAAAATTGTCTCCTCAATGAAACCTGGCGCCTCAGCAGATCATGTATACAAATCTTTCCTTTGGTTCTTCGAATTTTTTGATTTCATAAAGGAAATTGTTATATAAACAGATGGTTCATCAAGGAGATTGATATGGGTAAATTTATTTCTTCTCTGCAACTATTCCTTAGACCGTTTTATGCAATTCTTCCGTCTGTTTCGACGTTTCAGACATTGAAAATTACAAAAATTAAGGAGAGAATGAGCAGATCATCTCCTGGAGAATCTATGGTGAACTGACAAACTTGACAGGTGTACATGAAGAGTAACTGTTCAGACGTACCTGTCAGGTGTACCTAATAGGCCGGCTTTATATTCTCTTATATTCGAACCCTAGCACAAAGCTTGAATCACCTCTTTCGCGGCACTATATTAACGTTCCAGACTGCTAATTATATGGGAAAATACATCAAGAATAATAATAAGCAAATTCAGGAAAACGACATTTATTGCGATAGTTGTGAAAAATTTTAAATTAGCAAAGTGTATGTTCTGACATTTACTCCTTCAGCTCACATTCTGAAATATCAACTAGGGAGAATGAGGATTTGAAATTAACTTTTCCAAAATGAATAAATGTAAGTATTCAGGTCTTCCCAATGATCAGGTAGAACTAGCTCCTTTCTGAAGTATTGCTAGTTCCAAGATAACTACGACTGTTAATAAAAATTTATATCTGGAAAATATCATCATTCAGTTAATATCTAAAGAATAAGTAGTATTTTGACATGATCGTGTAGGACGCCTTTTATCAAAATTACATATTGATTTAGGTTTACAAACCTTCAATAATCACATCATAACCTTTGTTAATTATTCAGTCAAAACGGGATTCGATATTCCCTAAGTCAAATATTTACAAATTAATTGGACGAGCAATGTTCAGGTTAATTAAACGACTTAATTGACATATCATGTCACAATGTTTTTCAATATTCATATTGAAACAATGGTTAAAAATAACAATTTACACATTTATTATAAGAAATAACGCATGACGCACGTTTCGGTGGAACTTCACCTTCTTCAGATGCTAATGGCAAACTAACTATGATTCTCTGTTATATCGAAAACAAGAAATGACAAATTATGTAGAAGGGGTAAATACAAAGATGGTAACAAATAATTATTAGAAAAGGAAAAACCAATTCTGAACTGCTAGTCAGGTAGTTCGGTAATTTTGAAAAGATTAAGAAGGGGGCTTGAAGTATGATCGATTTGGCTATTGAATAGGAGACCGGAATGCTTGTATTTATTTATCTGTAATGATTCTAAAAAATTAAGTTTAATTCCCTTACTTTCAGTATTTAATATTTTAAAATCAAAATTGAATGTGTGATTTTCTTGAATTGTATGGTTTGCATAATGTGAATCAGACTTCTGATTAACAAAGCTACGTTTGTGTTCTGAAATTCTAGTTTGAAAACTTCTGAAAGTTCTACCAATGTAAAACTTATCACAATCGCCACAATTATTTTTATAAACTCCTGATTTATTATCTTTATGAACTTTGGATTTATTATGTTTTATATGATTTCCCAAATTATTACCGGTACGATAAGCAATGTAAATGTTGTGCTTAGATAAGAGAGATTTAAGTTTTTTACTTGCATTTCCAATGATAGAGAGGCTGTTATATTTGATATTATTTTTAGTAAGGGGGTACACCTGGTTAATCGCATTTTTGAAAAACTTTTTATCTATCATATTGTCTATAATATTGGGATCATAATTATTATTTACGGCAATTTGTTTAATTATATTTTTCTCGATGTTAAAATTGGCGTTTGAAAGTGGAATATTTACTAAGCGATGTACCATACTATTGAAAGCTGCCATTTTGTGTTGGAAACTCTCTGAGCCTTTTGTTGGCTGAAGTATTCATGGATAATTTGGAACAGTTAATTCATAATCATCCTGTTAGTCGACAATTCGTTTATTGGTTTTGATATGTGGATGATATTATTTGTTGTTTCACTGGTACTCTTAGACAACTAGACTGCTTTCAAACATTCATTAACACTTTACACCCTAATATAAAATTCACTTTAGAGATGGAAAAAGATAACTCAATTAACTATTTGGATTTGAAAATAACAAAAGTAGATAACCGACATAATTTTTCAATTTTTCGCAAACCATCGCACACTGATAGTGTCATACATAGTACTTCCCTACATCCATTCCAACACAAAATGGCAGCTTTCAATAGTATGGTACATCGTTTAGTGAATATTCCACTTTCAAACGCCAATTTTAACATCGAGAAAAATATAATTAAACAAATTGCCGTAAATAATAATTATGATCCCAATAATAGACAATATATGAATAGAATAAAAAGTTTTTAAAAAAATGCCGATTAAACCAGGTGTACCCCCTTACTAAAAATAATATCAAATACAACAACAGCCTCACTTTCATCGGCAATTCAAGTAAAAAACTTAAATCTCTCTTATCTAAGCACAACATTAACATTGCTTATCGTACAGGTAATAAATTAGGAAATCATATAAAAAAATAATAAATCCAAAGTTCATAAAGAATAATAAATCAGGAGTTTATAAAATTAATTGTGGCGATTGTGATAAGTTTTACATTGGTAGAACTTTCAGAAGTTTTCAAACTAGAATTTCAGAACACAAAACGTAGCTTTGTTGATCAGAAGTCGGGATTCACATTTATGTTGCAAACCATTTAATCCAAGTAGAGAAAATCACAACATTCAATTTCCGATTTTAAAATATTAAATACTGAAAGTAAGGGAATTAAACTTAATTTTTTAGAATCATTACAGATAAATAAATGCAAGCATTCCGGTCTCCTATTGAATAGCCAAATCGATCATACTTCAAGCCCCCTTCTTAATCTTTTCAAAATTACCGAACTACCTGACTAGCAGTTCAGAATTGGTTTTTCCTTTTCTAATAATTATTTGTAACCATCTTTGTATTTACCCCTTCTACATAATTTGTCATTTCTTGTTTTCGATATAACAGAGAATCATAGTTAGTTTGCCGTTAGCATCTGAAGAAGGTGAAGTTCCACCGAAACGTGCGTCATGCGTTAATTCTTTTAATAAATGTGTAAATTGTTATTATTAACCATTGTTTTAATATGTTTAGTAATTTACACCAAGTATCGGCCCAATCAATCCAAAATTTTTCAATATTGTCATATGAATTCTTACTGCTGCTGAATTTTCGCAATTGTATGGAAAACTTGAATTCTATTGTTCATCTTCTGAAATTCGATCTTGAACTTATTAGGTACATATATAAAGCTTCAGTACCACTGGTGAAACATTGTGGAACATTTTTGTTGTTATTGCGTGTTTCCGAAAATGTTCCCAAAGGTACCTAAATGTTCTTCAAAATTTCTTTATGTTTCGGCAATAAATGTTGACTGTTCTTACTTGTTGCCGGTTTCCATTTTGAGTGGAAACTCCAAAAAAAATAGGAAACATTTTTGAAAAAATCTGTGTTGCTATCGCAGTAGAAACGTATCGAGAAGGCAACTAGTGAACATTCGTGTCGCAGATTTTCACTGTGCATTGAAGTACGAACACGAATAAATATATAGCTACGTTTTCACCGGAGGAACATTTTTGTTGCTGTTGCTTGTTTCCGTTAATGTTCCAAAATGTTTCTAAATGTTCCTTAAAATTTCTTTATGTTTCGGCAACAAATGTTAATTGTTTCTTCTAAATAATATGCAACTATTGACAATCTTAGTTGCCTCAGTAGAAACAAGAAATTTACGTATGTTGCCATAAGTTTCTACTTTTGGCAACAAGGAGAAACATTCATCAACAAAATGTTCCTCCGGTGGAACTGTAGCTTAAAGTGACTTCAGATTAAATTTTTTATCCAGATCTGAAATTGAAACTTTTGACAAAGCCGTATTCCAAGGCACGCCAGGCCAGAATGCGAATTCAGAAAACCTAAAATATTGGATTTTCAGTTACAAGAATAACGAAGTCTAATTTCTCAAGTTTACGAATTAGTTTTCTCTGAAATATCGCTAAATCCACACCACCTAATATACTTGAAGAGGGCATTCGTAATTGGAAAGAAATATTGATATAAATTGCAAAATTTGATCTTTTATATATCTTGAAATTCCTCAATACATTTAAAGAAGACGGTACTGATAATCAGTGAGGACTT
>JARQZK010003706.1:177500-215000 GCA_030704885.1 Cynegetis impunctata | reverse complement strand
AAGAGGGGGGCTTCCATACAACAAACGCGATTTTTTTGCCCTTTTTTTGCTATATATCAATAATGGCAACAGGTAGGCACTTGAAATATTCACAAAAGACACAGTTGTATTTTTAATGATAAATAATAAAATTAAAATAAAATAAATATTCAAGGGGAGCTCTATGGTACGGAACCCTTCGTGCGCGAGTCCGACTGCACTCCGGTCGGTTTTTCTAACCTAAACATGAATAAACATATTCTTCATTCTTAGAAATTATTCAAAACTCCACAGAATTTTGAAATGTGCACGTTACAATGTGCAAATTCCACAGAATATGAGGAATGATATATATAGTGTATTGCAGTCTTTCTTGATCTAGCGAAGGCTTTTGATACTGTTCCTCATACATCACTTTTGGAAACTCTGGAAAACTATGGTGTAAGAGGCATTGCACTAGAGATTTTCAAAAACTATCTATCACAAAGAAAGCAAGCTCTGAGGATAAGAAATAAGAGTAGCACATATGAATACGTACAAATGGGAGTACCTCAGGGAACGGTTTTGGGACCATTGCTCTTCATAATATACATCAACTCGTTATTGAACATGCACATAAATGGAACTATTCTCTCATACGCTGACGACACCGTCTTATTATACGAAGGGAACACATGGCAACATGTAAAATAAAATGCTGAATATGGTACATCTTTAGTAAAAAATTGGTTGGACTACAATAAACTCTCATTGAATGTAAAAAACTTCGTACGTAGCCTTCTCTTTAACAGACGCGAATAGACCGAATTTTGGGAAAATATACATCACAAAAACCAATCTAGAAATAAACAGCAATGACAGAACTAAATATCTAGGCATCATAATAGATAAAAACCTGAAATGGAAAGATCAAATAAACACTCTAACAGCAAAACTGCGCAGATTCATCCACAAATTTTATGAGCTACGAAAAATAATGAATAAAAAACTCCTAATTATACTGTACAGGTCCCTTCTGAAATATGGAATTATTGCCTGGGGAGGTATATATAGCAATGCTCTACAACCTTTAACAATCTTTCAAAATTACATAATCAAAATTATACTACAAAGAAAGAGACTGTACCCCACAAGGCTTCTATATATCGAAGAGATATTAAGTGTTAGATCCTTGTATTTTCATGCATGTTGTGTTTTCATCCATAAAAATCAACAGTTTGTAAACAGCCATGAAACACGCGGAAAGACCAACAACCTACTAAAGAATCCTTTTTATCAAAAATACGCCAACCAAAGATTCATAACAACAACAGCCCCAAAAATATTCAACACTTTACCACAAGATATAACAAACATCAAAAAACAAAACATCTTCAGGAAAAAGTCAAGAGATTACATATGCAAACATCCAGACAAGTACATACACATCATGTAGACCGATGCTACCAATTTTATACAGCTGCTTATCTGTACAAAAAGAAATCTACCTCTGATGTGGTTCTGCACATATGGCACATAACTGAATTTTCGATTCCAAAATAGATAAACAACTGCACATACAGGTGTAAACCTAGGTGCAAACAAAAGTGAAGAAAAGAAGATAAAATCTATACCAACATGAAAGGCCATATTGAAAATCACGGTGTCTATATATTCCACCTGAAGCTAAATTTTATGACAATCACGATATATAAGGCACTACGCCTGTATACATTTCAAATAATAAGCATAAAATTCAAATATGCTGATATTTGAATATGAAAAAATGCATATCGCAGCCTGAAGGAGGAATTGAATACGTGGGCTATGCTTTCTTTCCTGTTTCCAAACGTGTTCTTGAAACTCCACTATAATTATTCATATTGCGGGACATGTCTTCAATTAAAATGTCAATCGTTCTTGATGAAGATTAATGCAGAAGATATGGTTAACACTGTATTGTTTGGCCCACCGTTGTTCATGGGTTCGATTCCCACCGTGATCTTGGGAGATGTATTGTATACATCCCTGAGACTAATGCCCAATTTCACCAACTAATTCCTAAAGTTAGGCAATACTTAAATCGGATTTAGGAATTCCTAAGTGCAATTTGCGTTTCATCGCGCGTTAAGTAATACCTAAAGACGATAGGAAATATCTAATGTTAGGTCTGCCTAGAGTATTTAGGAAATGCTTAACCTCAAATTGATATAATAAAATTATTATATTTCTATCATATTTTTCTCTTCTTACCATCCTATGTCAAATTTACAGTCTAGTATTAAACAGTGTTACCAATTATATGTACAAAACTTTCCAAATCAAGTTTTTAACAAGGTATTTCATAACTAAGAATTTCTTAGGTTGGTGAATTCCGATTTAGGTAAGTATCAGATTTAGGTATTTCCTATCGTAGGAATTACTTAGTTAGAAACTTCCTTGCATCTCGTTGGTGAAATTGGGCATTAGTGTTTTCCCCCTATTATTACATTGATAGCGATGATGTCGATAGTTGACTTAGGCTAAATTGAACGGAGGGGCAGATGTAAATTGCAGCGCTTGGTAATCCTTAATCCGTATACCTGATAAGAGTTGATAATAGAATCTGTAAATTGCAGCGATGGTCAAATTTGAGATTTTAATCCGACTTGTAAATTGCAGCGATTAAATTCTTTTAAGAATTTCACTAAACAGGTGTTACAGCTTATCTATTCCTGGAGTTGAAATCTGGAGAAATCAAGTGGAGTTGTACCACAAGGAAGTGCACCGCCAAGATCTACAGCATTGAAGATGGACCCGAACGGATAATTTCAAGGAAGAATTTGGAACATAATCATCAGAGTGACGAGAAGAAAATTCAAAAGCATATTGTGAGTGTTGCTTGTAAACGTAAAGCGACAGAAGATATTTCTGTAAAGCCAGCAAAAATATGCCGTGGCATTTTAAAAAACATTTCGGATGTTCATCTAGCCGTTTCTGATGTGAATTGTATCAAAAGGAATATTTACAATGCCCGACGCCGAGAATATCCACCGCTACCGAAATCTATTATGGACACCCATTCTGCTTTGGAATCAAACATTTGGAACACAAATTGTGGTGAAAACTTCGTGTTATTAAACAACAGCAGTGACAACATTATAATATTTTCGTGTGTAACCAATTTAAAGTTTTTATGCAACTTCTGTGACATTATTTACGCCGATGGAATATTTTCATACTGTACTCGCTATTTTAAGCAACTATTTAGAATTCATGGCTACAAAAATGGCCACTATTTACCTTTGTTATTTTGTTTAGTTAAAGATAAAACATGCGACTCCTACTAAAAATGTTTAAAATTTATTGTAGATATATGTGCAAAAAATGACTTAGTTTTTAATCCAAGCAAAATAGCTATTGATTTTGAACAAGCTATCCACTCAGTCGTAAGTAGCATATGGCCCGATATAAAAATAATTGGATGTCGTTTTCACTAAAGCCAATCATGGTGGCGCAAGATTCAAGAACTAGGTTTGGCAAAAGAGTACAAAGATAAAGATTCCAAGATAGGAAAGTTTTTAAAATATACTTTTGGTCTTCAGTGTCTTACACCCCCCGAAGTAGGAGATTGCCTTGTTTTTGACTTGGGAGAAATACAACCACCAGACAGTAGGGTTACCCAATATGTCGACTATTTAGTAGATGTGTATGTGTCAGAAAGTGCCCTTTTTCCTCCTGAAATTTGGGCATCTGCTTCACCTAGTATGTGTCGGACAACCAATGCATGTGAATCCTTTCACGCTCATTTTAATGATAATTTTTATAGTAATCACCCATCATTTTGGTCATCAATTAATAAATATTAAAAAGTATTTTTCTTTTCTTTAGTATAGATAAGTAATGCAGTATAAATAATCTACGGTTTGTTTCAAGTTTAACTCAGCAGGTCTTCATAAATTTTGCCGCTGCAATTTACAGGTAAGATTAACGCTCTTTGTTGGCCGTGCGCTGCAATTTACATAGTTACTACGAACCCATACATGACCATTCGCTGCAATTTACATGTTAGGATTATAGAAACTCTGACCGCCGCTGCAATTTACAATCGTCGGAACGGAGGCAAGGCAAGTGAGAAGCTAAAGGTCCTAACTAACTCTTAACAGAAAAAAATTTATTATATTGATAACAAGAATTCTAACTTCAAACAAGTAATAAAAAACAAGAAGAAGAGCCACAACACGTCCACACGTGCAGAAACAAATCACGGGTCGAACGTTATCCCGGGACTTGGGCATAAAACATCCGAATCTTTAACTATTATTGTGGAAAGACATCCGATTGATGATAGGACTGAAGGATTTTATACTTCGCCACGGAGGATATCGGAATATACGTGGATAGATTTAAAAACTCCTGAGCAGCCGAGCTCCATGACTGAGGTCATATTTTTCGCGCGAAATGCATCGCGTCGAGATGCGATTGTAACGGTTTGAATAAAATTCTGAAAAATCACGCTTATAGCAAACCGAATTAAAAAGTAGAAAATAATTTATTTCACTGAAAAAAAAAATTCGTGAAGTGCATCGTAGTTGAGGAATAAAGTTGAAACCAACAAAAAAACGTTCCTTAACGTCAGCTCAATCCACTTAACAAATTTAAACGCTCTATCGTAAAATAAAAATTCGCGAAGTGCATCGTAGGCTAGTCAAAATAGGTGGTTGAGGTAGAAAAAATTAGTAACAAAGTAATCTCTACGGAAATGAGTACTCAATAGGGTCCTTATTAACCCCTAAAAGTCGCCCTTTGTCGCGTTGGTGGAACTTGGAAAAAATGGCCGCCATCTTGGATTTTTTAAAATTTTTTTTGTACATCTCGTGAAGTACGCATTTTATCACAAAAATTAAAGAGATCATTTTTATGGAGAATCAAAAACTACCTATAATGGCGATGTTTTCAGACGATAGACAAAAAATCAAAAAAGTTATTGAAGTTTATATGAATTGGCAATAAGGACTTTTTAAAAGTTGGTTAATATCTGGAATGGTATGCATTTTATGAAAAAAGCTCAAGAACTTTTTTTGTGCAGAATAAAAAACTATATTGCACAAAAGAAAAATGTGATAAGATAAATCTAAGTATTTGTTGTAGGGGTAGAAAAATAAATATAATAAGAACAACTTAATTTCACTTTATAAATCGTCTTCTTCATCATCATGCACTATGGCGTTATTACAGCTTACACCGTAGCACTGATCACATTTTGCTGAGCACTTTCGTCTAACTTTTCTACAGGAACAATTTTTCAAGCAACTGCTTTCTTTGCAATTGCAAAAAATTAATTTCAACAAATCCGATGGTGCCGAATCTTGTGTTGTGGTAATCGGTACTAGATCTCCATTTTCGTCAGTTTTCCAACCATATTTTAGGGAGTCAAGGGAGTTCCCCAGCAATTCTTGAATCTAGAAATATATACAACGTAAGTATAATAAGAAATGTATCATATACTTGAAAAAATTTCACCTGAAAATATGTCCTAAGAATGTGCTGTTGGGCAGATTCTTCAGTTGGTGGCAGCGAGGCTAAACATAATTCTGAATTTAAGCTTTGCCTTGAAGTCATTCGCATATATAGTATGTGACGTAACTAGTTAATGTCATGAATCTTATTTGGACACCGGTAAACATTTTAAAGAATTTTAAGTCCTGATTTAATCAAAACTGCTATGTCTGCTTTAAGTTCTCGAAATACATTTAGTTCTCGACACAGAACTTTGTTTTCTTGTAGCAATTTTAAGATGCACTTTTTTGATTTATTGTACAAAAAAGATGTTGTGTCACAGCCTGACATTGCGTGTAAAAAAATTATGTGTTCTTTTGTATGCCCTAGTTTTGTCTGAATCTCATTGATTTTAGAAATTTTGTCTCCCTTTGCTTCTTTTCCTGGTCGAAGCACGCATACATTATTTCCTTTTATGTAATATATAAGTGAAAAAGTCATTTTCTTCGAGATCTTCGCAGGATTTCAATGAAATTCTTTTTATTTTGGCTATTTTTCAAAAAGAGATCTTGTGGTGTGACAACTGTAGCGTGCAATTGAATCGAGACTGCTACATTCTGTTTAGATCTGAACTTCTGTAAGTTATCCTTAGTTGATATATTTTCCAGATTATAACCATCAAAAACGATTACAGAGTTTTTGTGATATGTATGAACAATATAATTTACATACTGCAAGAATATTTCATGGTGCGTTGCTGGTCTTTTCCATTTCCAGGATTGTGAAAGCTGTCAATTTCTTTTAGAAGTTGAGATTTTACTCCCTCTCTTAGGTTGCCGTCTTTAAAAAGTGCCAATGGGTGTGGTGAAAGTTGGAAGTTGAAACAATGTTTAATTTCTTCGGGTGTTTTACTCGAGCAAATAATTCTATTAAATAGCTGCATGGGATTTATATTTACGTACTTTTGACAAATTTTGATTCTGTTGCTCATTTGTGCGAAGTTTTTAATATTTTCTGACCTTTTACATTTTATTTCGGTAAATTTTTCACCAATATTTTTATTTAAGATGTTTGCGCCAATATCACATGCTTGATCACAATTTACAGATAAAGATGCAATAACCAGATGAAAGAGACATGAATTCAGTACACTTAAAAGGATCATGATCCTCTAACCAAGTAATAAACTTCCCAAAATCGGTCTTGTCGCGTTGGAGACGAGACTTACTCAATTCAACATGTTGATTGGATGATGATGATCTTAGCCCAGTAAAGTCCTCTAAAGCATTACCAGATATTAACCAAATTTCAAAAAAAACCCATATTGCTAAATTATTTAAATGTCAATAACTTTTATGTTCTTTGATCAATAGACTTGAAATTTTTTCGTTATAGGTAACTTTTGATTCTCTATAAAAAAAGTGTTCTGAGTTTTTTTGATATAATGCATACTTTACGAAATACTTAATAAATTCCCAAAAAATTAAGATGGCGGCCATTTTTTTCGAAGTTCCACTAATGCGACAAAGTGCGATTTTTGAGGGATTAATAAGGGCCCCATTGACTACTCATTACCGCTGAGATCACTTTGTTACTAATTTTTTCTACCTCACCTGTGTGAACCTGCCTAGATTGACCAGCCTATCGCGTACTGATAGCGAAACAGATCTACATCTACGCAATTTGAATAGTCACGAAATGCAGCGCGGTTGAGAAAAAGAAATGAATCCAAAAAATTATCTTGAGTCAACATAAACTCAATGTACGTGCCAAATTTCAACCCTCTAACTCAATCTCATCGAGTCAAAAGGGCTGAAATTTGGTACCTGAGATTGTTATATGAAGTATCAAAATTTGGGTAATTTTCTGGAACTGCCGCTATTCTTATGTAGATATTACCAATTTCCAATTGTATGTAACGACTAAAAAGTTTTAATGAAAATAACATATGAAGCTTGTATAAATATCAAAAATCCTTTTATTGAGTTTAAAATGAAACAACTTCATTTTAAACGTAGGAATGCGTCAATTGAGATTGCTGCTGACATGACTGGGAGAACTAAATAATTCAAATTTTGATCAGCAATATATAAATGTGTAGATATTTGTGTTTTAATTTATTTATTTTTCCTGGTAGAAATAAGCATCTCCAAAGGAACCCATCAATTCAAGTAGGCTGTAATTTGGCATCTGGGGTTGTTTTCGAGGCCGAACGAAACTATCAAAATTTGGATAAATTTATCTAAAGGCCGCCATTTTTACGTATATATTTCTTGCTTTTCCGTTATTTTTGAAAATTTGCTCACCTCCATAGCTTCTGCAGATTGGGAAAGATGGATGAACGCTCACTATACTTCACGGAGACTATTCCGTTAGGGTACGAACAGAACGAGTAAGTCGAGGTGGAGGTTTAGCACGATGCCACTAAGGAGGTTTACAGCGATGCTTTTGAGAATCAAATCAGTTTGTTTTACATGGATGCTTACCGCGCGGTCTACAAGGATGCTTCGCTGTGATTGGTGCGTTCAAGGCAGTGTTGTCATCACCCTCAGCAGCTCGCATAGAAGACGTGTGGCGTCTGACATTTCGCGCGCTACAGTACTCCAGTTGCCAGCTTTTTTCTCCTTCGGGTATTAAGTTTATGTTTTGATAATTTGCGCTAAAAATGAAGAAAGATCTCATAGCAATTGTGCAGATCACTCATTTCGTAATTAAATTCGTAATTATAGGAGCTTTTATTGGTTCTTCTTGAAAAGTATTTAATCATTTAATGACTTCAGACTCATTCTATTTCGAGGCTTCGTTATGTTCATGGCATTAAATATCGTTCCAATTTCAGCATTCTATTTCATTCGAAGGCTTCAAGTGGGAAAAAGACAGATTTGTCAGTAGTCTAGTCAACAAGTGCTTTTTTGTTCAACTTTTTTCAGCAGTCTCGGAAAAATATGAGCAAGGTGTCATTCGATTCGGAATAGTATGTAGATATGTTTTGATAATAAAGTTCCGCTCGCGAAAATAGGCAACACTGGCTCGACTGAGGATCGCTGGTAACCTCCTCGTTGTGTGCGGTCGACATCGACCGAGACTTAACTAGTGGCATCCACCGCGAGCTACACCTCCACCTCGACTTACTCGTTCTGTTCGTACCCTTAGGATCGTAGTACGCAATAAACTTTTCCAATTTTTTTGGAAAAAATTATCCATTTTCTTTTTTCATATTACGGTTATCTATTGAAGCGTGGTTGTCCAGTACTCAATGCACCTCTCGACCCAGGTGTTTTAAATAAAAGAAATTATTTCCTAATTTTCATTCCGGTTTGCTAGTAGAGCGTGGTTTTTCAAACCATAATTTCTTCCGTCGGAATCTCTACTCATTCAAGCGATTCATTTCTCGCGAAAAATACGACCTTAGGCTTTTCAAAATATATTAAAACAATGGTTAATAATAACAATTTACACATTTATTAAAAGAATTAACGCATGACGCGCGTTTCGGTGGAACTTCACCTTCTTCAGATGCTAATTGCAAACTAACTATGTTTCTCTGTTATATCGAAAACAAGAAATAAAGAGATGACAAATTGTGTAGAAGGGGTAAAAACAAAAGATGGTTAGAAATAACTATTAGAATAGGAAAAACCAATTCTGAACTGCTAGTCAGGTAGTTCGGTAATTTTGAAAAGATTCAGAAGGGGGCTTGAAGTATGATCGATTTGGCTATTCAATAGGAGACCCGAATGCTTGTTTTTATTTATCTGTGATGATTTTAAAATATTAAGTTTAATTCCCTTACTTTCAGTATTTAATATTTTAAAATCGAAATTGAATGTGTGATTTTCTTGGATTGAATGGTTTACATAATTTGAATGCGACTTTTAATTAACAAAGCTACGTTTGTGTTCTGAAATTCTAGTTTGAAAACTTCTGAAAGTTCTACCAATGTAAACTTATCACAATCAATACAATTAATTTCATAAACTCTTGATTTATTATCTTTATTTTGAATTTATTATTTTTTATATGATTTCCTAAATTATTACCGGTACGATAAGCAATGTTAATGTTGTGCTTAGATAAGAGAGATTTAAGTTTTTTACTTGAATTTCTGATGAAAATGAGGCTGTTATATTTGATATTATTTTTAGTAAGGGGGTACACCTGGCTAATCGCATATTTGAACGACTTTTTATCTATCATATTGTCTATTATTATGGGATCATAATTACTATTTACGGCAATTTGTTTAATTATATTTTTCTCCGTGTTGAAATTGTCGTTTTAAAGTGGAATATTTACTAAACGATGTACCATACTATTGAAAGCTGCCATTTTGTGTTGAAATGGATGTAGGGAAGTACTATGTATGACGCGAAAAATTGAAAAATTATGTTTACTATCTACTTTTGTTATTTTCAAATCCAAATAGTTAATTGAGTTATCTTTTTCCATCTCTAAAGGGAATTTTATATTTCAAACATTCATTAACACCCTTATATAAAATTCACTTTTATATTTTTTTCAAAAATAATAAATCAAAAGTTCATAAAGATAATAAATCAGGAGTTTATAAAATTAATTGTAGTTATTGTGATAAGATTTACATTGGTAGAACTTCTGAAAGTTCTACCAAACTAGAAATCCAGAACACAAACGTAGCTTTGTTAATCAAAAGTCGCATTCACATTATGCAAAATATTTAATCCAAGAAAATCACACATTCAATTTCGATTTAAAATTTCTGATTAAAATATTCAATGCTGAAAGTAAGGGAATTGAACTCAATTTTTTAGAATCATTACAGATAAATAAATACAAGCATTCCGGTCTCCTATTGAATAGCCAAATCGATCATACTTCAAGCCCCCTTTTGAATCTTTTCAAAATTACCGAACTACCTGACTAGCAGATCAGAATTGGTTTTTCCTTTTCTAATAATTATTTTTAACCACCCTTCTTTTTATCCCTTCTCACAATTTGTCATCTCTTTATTTCTCTGTTATACAGAGAAACATAGGTAGTTTGCCATTAGCATCTGAAGAAGGTGAAGTTCCACCGAAACGTGCGTCATGCGTTAATTCTTTTAATAAATGTGTAAATTGTAATTATTAACCATTGTTGTAATATGTTTATTAATTTACACTATGTATCGGCCCAATCAATCCAAAATTTTTAAAATATTTGGGCTATCATATCTTTAACTTTTCGTAATAAGGTAATGCCACTTTTCAATGTTCAAAATCTCATTTTGTTACCTCTCATTGTTTAGCCTTGCTGTGCACCACTCGTTTTATATGCTTTCTAGTGTAGTTCATAAGGAAATCGATATAAATCAAACAATGTTCCCATTTCAATAAGTGGGAAGAAGGTCTATATTTGCCACATACATGAGAAGTGGCAACTGAATACGAAACATGTAGCATAAAAATGCCCCGCATAGGGGTACAAACACGGTAAACGAAACTAAGACTACCGTCGGTATCTCAGACCTATAGAAGGGTTCGTTACAATCTACACTCACGTAGCTTATAAATATACCCACAATAGATGGAAACATTCTCAATAGTGACTCTACAACAGCTTGTGAAAGGCCAATGAGATTTCACTGATTCGTCGCAACATAATTCAATCGAATTCAGAGAACAACACAGACGGAGACCCAAAAAATATAGAATTCAGATGAACCCATCCGTATATACATATATATATATATATATATATATATATATATATATATATATATATATATATATATATATATATATATATATATATCAGGGGCGGCTAGTCAAAGGAGGCTAAGGAGGCTAAGCCTCCTCAATAATATTCCGTGTATCACTAAAGTATTATATTGAATAGTCAGCATTCAGCATATTCATATTAATCAAAATCATATTATTTTATGCACCTACCTTCCTTTCAACCTACATTATATAATATAATTTATTAATTACCATAGAAGGTATTTACATTTACTGCATTTCATTCATTTCAAGATTTGTGGCAACGCTGCGGAGGCATAGAAAGGTATATTCTCAACGTTCATTATGCCTGCCACAGAAAAGCAAACAACGGTGCAAATACTTCGAATGAATACTTCATTGAAATAGAAAAGCAAAACACATGTAAATGGCAACACCGATCGCGACCCAGTCTTATACAATGTCGACCAATCACAACTATAGAATTTCGCGTGACATCGAGCGAACTCGTTGGAAATCGTATTGTCTAATGGCCGGCGTGTTTACTTATTTTTTTTGGTTACTGAAGTTAATTTCAAAATTTTCAATGGTGACTTAGTGGAATATTTGTTATCCCATAACTTTAGTGTACTAAGTTATGAGGATAAAGTTTTAATAAAAACATTGCGACCTACCCCTGAATTAAACAATTTGGTGCAGCGTAACAGAAATCAAAACCGCGGTTTTAATTCACGGAATTATGAGAGACATCCTTGCCTAACCGGATCACAGGTAAAAAATAAATTATTTTGTTGGCAGTGTTTACTTTTTACTAGTGAAAATGTCTCTGTTTGGGGCTGCTTAGGATTTGAAGATTTAATTCTATACCTAGTTGAAAGTGAGGAATTTTTCACCGATAAAGTAACTTTAAATACAGCACGCGGATTAATATCTTACTTACAAGATAAGGAATTTATATATTTTTTAAACATCTTTAAATTAATTTTTGAACAAACAGAAATAGTTTTTCAAATCTTAGAGCACAAATTTTCAGATGTAATTTACACACGAAATCGGCTCAAGTTTCTTTTGGAAAAAATTTCAGAATTTCGTGCAGAAGTTTATTTAAAAAAACCATTTTCTGTATTTCAAACTACTGGTGATACGACTCAATTTAGCCCAAAACGAAAGAAAGTCAGTTACGCAGATATGGAGCTTCACTATAAGCAAATATTTTATGAAATTTTGGATACTATTAGGAGTCAAATAGAAATAAGGTTCTCTGATTTGAAAGAACTGCATTCCTTCGACTTATTCAATAAAAATTTGTTTACCGGATTTTCGGCTAATTTTCCAGATAACCTTTTGGAAAATTTATGTCAAAAATACACTTTTTTTGATAAGGTGGCCATAAAAAGTGAACTGTGTGTTGTTTATAATGACAATGAAATTTTGGGGCAAAATGAAAATCATGTGGGGACTATTAAATACCTTTTTGATAATGATTTGAATCAAGATTTACCTCAAGTTTATAAACTCTTATGTCTAATTGTTTCTATCCCGGTGACATCGGCTTCCGTAGAGCGCTCGTTTTCCACTCTTAAGAGAATTAAAACTTATTCACGAAATTCAATGAGCCAGGATCGTTTGAAAAATATTAGTTTGTTGTCTATTGAAAAGGAATTGGTAAAACTTTTGGCGAAAGACAAAAAATTTCATGAGGATATTATAGATCATTTTGCTAACGTTAAAGATCGCAGAATCCCGCTAATATTCAAAAATATATAATAACTTTTCATTTGCTCTCACCAGCTGTTAACAAATTCGTTAAGTAGGTAGGTACCTATTTTGTGAAAGAAAAAAAAATTGATGAATAGATGAATTGATTAATTGGCTGAGAAGAGTTTTTGTGAATATTGTAAATAGGAGTTGTAGGTCTCAAGGTAGACACTCGAAAGTGAAAACAAATTAATAGCTTAGGGTGCTTGTTTTACTTTGATTTTCTCTAAATTATAAGACCTTGAAATCCTAAAAATTTTCGCCTATGGTGTATTTTTTAACACCTCTTGTAGTCTCCTCAAACCAAAACCTCACGAGCCGCCACTGATATATATATCTATATCTCTAAATCTATATATATATATATATATTTATATATATATATATATATATATATATATATATATATATATATATATATATATATATATATATATATATATATATATATATATATATATCAGGGGCGGCTATTCGAAGGCGGCTATGGAGGCTAAGCCGCTTCTTCAATAATATTCCGTGCAACACTTATTATATTGAATACTCAGCATTCATCATATTCATATTAATGAAAATCATATTATTTTATGCGCCTACCTTGCTTTAAACCTTTATTATATAATATAATTTATTAATTGCGATAGAAGGTATTTACATTTACTGCTTACTGCATTTCATTCATTTCAAGATTTCATATCAACAGTGGCAATGCTTCAGAGGCTTAATAAGGTATAGACGCGTTCATTATTCCATATGCCATGCCAGAGAGAAGAGGAAACGCTGCGATCAATATACCTTATTCACTTCTTGAAATAGAAAAGACCGGTAAAAGCAACACCGATTGAAGCTAGCTGCTCGGCTCAAAAAGGGTACATTGATTCTTACACAATGTCGACCAATCACAACTATAGGCTTTCCGGTAAAATCGAGTGAATTGGTTGGACCGTTGTCACTAGTCGTGGACGAAAACAGTTTGTTTTGGATTTAATTTATTTTGCTCGCGTATTATTTTCAAAATGAGTTCGGTTACTGAAGTTAATTTTAAAAATTTCAATGGTGACTTAGTGGAATATTTGTTATCCCATAACTTTAATGCACTAAGTTATGACGATAAAGTTATAGATAGGTATATGTATAATATATATATATATATATATATATATATATATATATATATATAAATATATATATATATATATATATATATATATATATATATATATAAAAAAATATATATATATAAATATATATATATATATATATATATATATATATATATATATATATATATATATACATATATACAGTGTGGACCACCAGAAACTGAATGTAGGAAAAATTGGTCTAGGGGCCTATTCAGCTAAAATATTTTCTTTTATTGGTCATTTCCGGTTATACCGGAAATAGTCGCTTATTTTAGATGAGACACCCTCTTATCTTAGTGGAATATTTGTTATCCCATAACTTTAATGCACTAAGTTATGACGATAAAGTTATAGATAGGTATATGTATAATATATATATATATATATATATATATATTATATATATATATTATCTATATATATATTTATATATATATATATATATATATATATATATATATATATATATATATATATATATATAATATATATATATATATATATATATATATATATATATATATATATATATATATATATATATATATATATATATATAATATATATATATATATATATATATATATATATATATATATATACATATATACAGTGTGGACCACCAGAAACTGAATGTAGGAAAAATTGGTCTAGGGGCCTATTCAGCTAAAATATTTTTTTTTATTGGTCATTTCCGGTTATACCGGAAATAGTCGCTTATTTTAGATGAGACACCCTATATATCATAAAATTTTTTTTTGATTCTACTTAAGATTCTAGGCAGATTTTATGCATCATGTCCTATACCTAAGTCTAACCGTTTTTGACATATTCAAATTTTTAAGTCAAAAATAACGATTGCAAGCCGTAATATAATTATCAATTGTTTCTATAAGGAAGCTCTTATTACTTACTTTAGATTGGATTCCTAGTTGAAAAGGACTTGCATTGATAGATTTTGTATAATATTTCGATAGCTAATCATACAGGGTGTTCAAAGCATAAGATCTAAAATGAGATTCAGAAAACTGATCAAAATCAATTTTTTCAAATGGAAACCCCCAGTTTTCTTATTCTGTAGTATTCAGCATCAAAAATTAAGGTTATCTATACCTAAAATGTGTAGTTTTCGAAATATTGCCAATTTTATATTTTTATATGGCGATTTTGCATTTAATCAACAATAAACAATTAGAGCTAGGATAACCATGATCGTATTCGA
Organism: Cynegetis impunctata; assembly: GCA_030704885.1. Lineage (NCBI taxonomy): Eukaryota > Metazoa > Arthropoda > Insecta > Coleoptera > Coccinellidae > Cynegetis > Cynegetis impunctata. Next base: position 199,740 of record JARQZK010003706.1, on the reverse strand, counting down.
CATTTCAAATCATCGTAATGGCACCCCGGTTAAATTATACAGACGAAGGTTATTTAAACTTTTGAAAAACTTTAAAATTTTTGGCCATCTCGCTCGCCAGACCTATCATTACTCGATTATTTTTAATGGATAACAGTGAAAAATAACGTGTATAACACCGCAGTGACCACCATGGAATACTGCATGAGATGAGTAAGTATACAGCATTTGAACAACTGGACCACCCGTCAATAAGAAGAGCCACCCATGAACAATTGCGGCTTAGATGCGCAAAATGTCTAAAAGTTCAAAGACACCAATTAGAACATTCTCTTAAATTTTCCATTTGAATAAATTGATTTTTGTCAGTTTTCTCAATCTCATTTTAGATCTTATTTTTTGAACACCCTGTATGATTAGTTATACAAATACTATGCAAAATCTATTAAAGCAAGTCTTTTTCAACAAGGAATCCACCCCAAAGTAAGTAATTAGGGCTTCCTTATAGAAACAATTGATAATTATATTAGGGCTTGCAATCCTCATTTTTGACATAAAAAATTTAATATGTTAGAAATGCTTAGACTTAGGTATAGGACATAAAACATAAAATCTGCCTGAGTATAATTCAAAAATGTAATAATATATAAGGTATCCCATTCAAAATAAGCGACTTAGGGTCTATTTCCGATATAACCGGAAATGCCCAATAGATGAAAATATTTTAGCTGAGTAGGCCCTAAGATATCTAACAAGTTACAAAAATTTCAAATGTTTCCTAAATTCAGTTTCTGAGATATCGATCGATGCAGTTCCCGGTGGTATATATATATACATATATATATATATATATATATATATATATATATATATATATATATATATATATATATATATATATATATATATATATATATATACATATCAATCCTACCGAAAATCATTAATTCTTTAATTTTGAGTATACCTCTATAATCATTGCATATATTATTGAATACGAGCCTGTATTTCTAAGAAATCGCGCCTTCCCGATCGCGAAAGGTAGGTACCATCCACGGCCACGAAAATCACCCTCCACGGTTGCTTTTAGATGAGAATTTCGCCTGTGCGCCCCCGTAGGCGTGTTTTTTCGATGTCGTCGGCAAAACGTTAAACTTACGATGCTCGATTCATGCAAACCGTTTCTCCCATCGGATCACTCATTGCCATAAAGCTTGTTTTCGGCTGTCAGATACAGCACCGCGGGCCATGATTCTCACAACCCTTCTCCACTCCTGCAATTAGTTAGAAAAGGCGGCGTGCTAATCCCGAAAATCCAAAGTCCCGAATCAATTATATGTTTGGTATAGAATTTTGTTCTATTACGTCAGCTGCAAGCGTGTATACATAGAAGTGAATAATTTAATGAATTTGTAGCACATATTTTGAATAAATTTTAGCTTTCTGCACTCCTTCTCTATATAAACCATATCTGTGAAAAATATGACACTCCGTGAGTGCGGTATGCTTAAAAATGATTGCGTAATCATATGAATAAATACAGTGGCGTATCGTGCCTTGGAGGGGCCCTGTATCAAAATAAGTTGCGGGGGCCCAAATTAAGGATTTCTCACAAAAAAAAAAACAAAAATGCTTACATTAAATTAAAATAAATGTTTATTGATCATAAATAATCAATTTCTTCTAGAAATTGAGCTAGGAAACAATTCAAATTAAATAGCACTTTTCTTGCATTTTTTTCGGCAAATTGATTTATTAAATCGTCTATAACTGAAGACGATTTCAATTTCTCTAACATGACTGCCTCTATAGACAATAGTAACAAGTCTGATCGTTCCTGTCCCATCGAAGTCCTTAGATAAATTTTCATCAGTTTCAATTTCGAAAAAATTCTTTCAGCTGTTGCGGATTAAACTGGTAAGGTCAAGAATGGAAAGCATGCTGTTATTACCTCCGGAAAACTGGATGCAAGGCTATTGAATTTTATCAGCAATAATTCCATCAGTTCCTTAATGGAATTAGTTTTTTGGCTTTCAGATTTTAAGCATGTTTTCAGAGAAATTAATTGTTCATAAAGATTAACTGAGATGTCTTATGTCAAAAAACCAAATTCACCCTTCGCTAGTGGTAGATAAATAAGTAGTACTTACCATTGCAATCTATATCACTCACAGAAGCTGATTGCTTTTCAGCAATGAAGAAATTTTGCCAATTTTTTTCATAACATCCTCCCTTTTCTGTTCACATTTTCTTTTCATAGCTCCACTGGGATAATATCTTTCCTTTTCACTCATTATTTTCACAAATCAAACTGAGTAACCAACAAATAATCAGAAGAACAAGATTTTATTGTATTACAATGTAATAATAATAACGTTTGAACCGAGATGAAATAAAACGCGTGAATATAATTGCTCTCCGTGGTTTGTCATTGTACATCGGTTAATGCGAGATTTCCCCGTTTAAGGGAATTACTTAAACGAGGGAATCCCGCAATAACTGATGTACGATGTTGCCAACTTTTGGGAGCACGCTTAACCCGGGAAAAAAAGAAATTGGCACGTGGGGCCCCTGTAGGCCGCCCCGTATCATTGATACGGCTGATACGGCGGTAGCTACGCCCCTGAATAAATATATATACGTAAGTCGGGTATGTCTCAAAAAAAAGATCAAAATTATTTTGGTTATTATTAATTTTAAAAGAATTGGGTCGGAGAAGAGACAATTCATAGAATGCATCACATACGCCACTGTTGCAGAGTAGAGAGTCTTCATGTAAGTATGTGTTCTCCCGAAGGAATTCTGCATTTTCAATCTTAACAGTGAATTGTTGATTTTCAATATATTTGGCGGAGGGCGCTATGGGTTGTTATCAGTATAGTAGTCCGAACGCGATTTGTATTGGGGAACAATTAGAAATATGTTGATTCACTCTGAGTGGAATAAGCTGTTCTGAAGAGATCTAATGAGATCGAAACAGCTGTTGCAGATTTTGAGTCGGGATGACTTGAAGTTTTCTATAATTCATTGTTGGATTGTGAAGGCAGATTTCACGTCACAGAATACATATAACCAGCTCCCTTGGAAAATTGTTTGAAAAATTTTAAATTGTTGAAGAATTTTCCTCGTTCACTTTATGTAATGTAGGAAATTGACTAAGGCCAACAAGTACGTTTTACATGATTTGATTGTGGAAGCATCATAAAGTTAATTCGATAAATCCGGACATCCTACTGCGTAGCACTAGGAATGATAAAACTCCTCGGCGCATGTGCATGATGTAATGCCTATCTAAAAAACGCTATACTTTTTTATTCTTCGTGGGGAAAAAAATTCCCTTATGAAATCATATGTGTTTTATCGATATCCGTTGGAGTTTTTGAAATCGGACCAGATCCCAACTTTTTGTCGTGAGACTATAATCCTTTTAGCTTCGCCTCGAGGTAAAAAAAAATTGGAGACATTTCAGAAAGTTTAAATATATTATCATCAGGGGCGGCTATTCAAAGGCGGCTAAGGAGGCTTAGCATTCAGCATATTCATATTAATCAAAATCATATTATTTTATGCACCTACCTTCCTTTCAACCTACATTACCCTAACAACACAGGGGTGTCCTAGGTATGTCCTTTTGATGTACCGCGGTACAAGGACATGATTGGGATATCCAGGGGATGTTCCGCATGATTTGTCCAGAGGACATCCCATTTGGAATATCCATAGGATATCCCATTCATGTCCCTGGAATTTTCGATATCCACTCACATAATATAATAAGAATCATCGAAACTCGTTGAAATGTTGAAAGTGTTTGTTTTTCTTCTGGATAATAATTATGGAGAAAAATGAAATATATCTCATACATTTCTGGGAAGTGACCATTTCACAAGTAGAAAATTATTAATGCATAGTATATCCTTATTCTAAATTCCCTAAAATGATATATACATATCATCATTGTCAACAATGTAAATTAACCTCATATTAAAATGCGCAAGCGCAAGTTTGTTTTCTTTGTTGGAAGAGAAGATCAACGGCATTCCGGCATTCTTATTGTTTGTGATTGGCCATTTTCGTGAGCATTTGAAGCATTTTATCAGTTGATATAAGGTGTAGTTATATATAAGGTGTAGTTGAACAATTGAAAGAATTGAGTTTAAGGTTGGTATAATATTGAATGTACTCTTTTGCTTTTGAATCAAATAATTGATGCAATAATATATGCTTAACCCATTCTGAAGATTATGTTTATAGTTTATTCATTAAGGGCCAAGGAGAGAAGCCAGAGAAAAAGATGATGCAATAATGCCTGCAACAAATGCACCGTTACCCTAAAATATATATGTATAATTTCAACTGATTAATTTATCTAGTTTCTTTCATTTATTTATCCTATGAATGAGTTTTTGTTTGTAGTTTTTTTATTATTTTTCTATTCTTTTGTTGATTTATCATATATATATATATATATATATATATATATATATATATATATATATATATATATATATATATATATATGAGTTTTTGTTTGTCGTTTTTTGTTATTATCATATTTTAACACGTTACATTAATTCATGAATTAAACTTGTTTTGTGTTGAGAATCTTTGAATTTTTTTCTCCAAATTTCCCATAAAATTCTTCAAATTATATGAATTTAAGAAATGGAAATGCCAGGACGTTCAGGGGATGTACCTCATTTATATCTTCGGGATATCCCTGGGACATACCAGAAGGACATCCCATGGGTGTCCTTTTCGGTGGAAAGTAGATGTCCCTGGGACGTCCCTAGTAGGTACCATGTCCCGACAAAGGATATCCCAGGGATGTCCTAGCAGCAAATAAAGGACGTCCCTGGGATGTACAGGGGATGTACTTGTGTCGTTAGGGTATATAATGGTATTTACATTTACTGCATTTCATTCATTTCAAGATTTGTGGCAACGCTGCGGAGGCTTAGAAAGGTATATTCTCAACGTTCATTATGCCTGCCACAGAAAAGCAAACAATGGTGCGAATACTGTCAATGAATACTTCATTGCAATAGAAAAGCAAAACACATGTAAATGGCAACACCGATGGATCCTGAGTCTCACACAATGTCGACAAATCACAACTATAGAATTTCGGGTAAAATCGAGTGAATTCGTTGGAAATTAATTTAATCGTAGTGTGATCGTAGTGACTAATGGCCGACAACAGCTCGTTTACTTATATTGCTCGCGTATTGTTTTAAAATGAGTTTGGGTACTGAAGTTAATTTCAAAAATTTCAATGGTGACTTAGTGGAATATTTGTTATCCCATAACTTTAGTGCACTAAGTTATGAGGATAAAGTTTTGATAAAAACATTGCGACCTACCCCTGAATTAAACAATTTGGTGCAGCGTAGCAGACAACAAAACCGCGGTTTTAATACAAGAAATTATGAGACACATCCTTGCCTAACCGGATTACAGGTAAAAAATAAATTATTTTGTTGGCAGTGTTTACTTTTTACTAGGGAAAATGTCTCTGTTTGGGGCCGCTTAGGATTTGAGGATTTAATTCTATAGTTGAAAGTGAGGAATTTTTCACCGATAAAGTAACTTTAAATACCGCACGCGGATTAATATCTTACTTACAAGATAAGGAATTTATATATTTTTTAAACATCTTTAAATTAATTTTTGAACAAACAGAAATAGTTTTTCAACTCTTACAGCAAAAGTTTTCAGATGTAATTTACTCACGAAATCGGCTCAAGTTTCTTTTGGAAAAAATTTCAGAATTTCGTGCAGAAGTTTATTTTAAAAAACTATTTTCTGTATTTCAAACTACTGATGATACGACTCAATTTAGCCCAAAACGAAAGAAATTCAGTTACGCAGATATGGAGCTTCACTATAAGCAAATATTTTATGAAATTTTGGATACTATTAGGGGTCAAAAAGAAACAAGGTTCTCTGATTTGAAAGTACTGCATTTCTTCGACTTACTCAATAAAAATTTGTATACCGGATTTTCGGCTAATTTCCAGATAACCTTTTAGAAAATTTATGTCAAAAATACATTTTTTTTGATAAGGTGGCCATGAAAAGTGAACTGTGTGTTGTTTATAATGACAATGAAATTTTGGGGCAAAATGAAAATCATGTGAGGACTATTAAATACCTTTTTGATAATGATTTGAATCAAGATTTACCCCAAGTTTATAAACTCTTATGTCTAATTGTTTCTATCCCGGTGACATCGGCTTCCGTAGAGCGCTCGTTTTCCACTCTTAAGAGAATTAAAACTTATTTACGAAATTCAATGAGCCAGGATCGTTTGAAAAATATTAGTTTGTTGTCTATTGAAAAAGAATTGGTAAAACTTTTGGCGAAAGACAAAAATTTTTATGAGGATATTATAGATCATTTTGCTAACGTTAAAGATCGCAGAACCCCGCTAATCTTCAAAAATATATAATAACTTTTTATTTGCTCTCACCAGCTGTTAACAAATTCGTTAAGTAGGTAGGTAGGTACCTATATTGTGAAAGAAAGAAAAATTTGATGAATAGATGAATTGATTAATTGGCTGAGAAGAGTTTTTGTGAATATTGTAAATAGGAGTTGTAGGTCTCAAGGTAGACACTCGAAAGTGAAAACAAATTAATAGCTTAGGGTGCTTGTTTTACTTTGATTTTCTTTAAATTATAAGGAGGTTGATCTTGAAATCCTAAAAATTTTCACCTATGGTGTATTTTTTAACACCTCTTGTAGCCTCCTTGAACCAAAACCTCACGAGTCGCCACTGATTATCATGTTTTCGTTTGGCAGATGATACAATTTTTTAATTTTCATATATTGGGCTTCGCTTTTAGACAATATAAATGCTGTTGAATATATAAACTCCTTCAATTTCTATTTATTTTCTTCAGTGATAAACATCGATTTGATGATTATACTAGTTAAAAGAATGAAAACACTTCTGTTCTTAAGGAAATTCGCAGTGGATGATCAGATAAATGCTAATGGAATGTCAGATTGCGATGTTGCTGTACAAAATGGGAACTTATCAGCTTATGTTGACGAAAAGCTACACTAATTAGGTGCGTACTGGAAAAAAGCAGAAGATTACGCGAAAACAGCTGGAAATAATCACTAAAATAGAAAAGGTCTCGAATGCTCGCTTATAAAATGCCCCTCTGGTTAAAGTTCAGACGAATGATTTCAGCTTTGAGCATTACGAATGTCAAACAAAGTATTTAATTACTTAAAGGCCATGTTCACACGAATACTATTCTGTTTCAGAAGAAGAGCTTGAATATATCAAGCTATAGTTTTGCGATATTGAATATCACTTCTTATTTTGTATGTAAATATATAGTGTCTCCCAATGGAACCGAAACAGGACAATTTGAAGAAATTTCTCGGTTTAAGCATAAAACCTACAAAATTAGGGGAAAATAATATGTGAAGGGTTGAAAAATGAACCCCTCGAGCTCAAACTCAAATGAGGATGAAAGTCTAATCCACTCAATCGGAGACAGTAGCAGTCTCATTTTTTAGAATTGTAGATGAGGGCGGAGATATTACCTGAACTTTCGAAAAATGTTCTACCACGCTTTCTACAAAATTTATATTCTTGCATAGACTCAGGCGCTCTTGTATATTTATTGAAATAGTTCTTTAATATATTGAAAATTTCAAAAATGTGATAGCCTTGAAAAGAGACTCAAATCAGGTAGCAGCCGAACCCTCATTCCACTTAAGTATTTAAGGACGTACAAACTTCAAGTCATTGGCCTCTTTTTGCTTTTAAAACATGAAGTGGCTTACAGAGGTTTGTTTTTCAGTTTGGCCGAAATTTCCATACAAATTTCGAAACCGATGAAGTTCTGAAAAGAGACTTCAACTACCTTTCAAAAAGTTACGACTCGACCTATTATTTAATTTGAGATTTGAAAGATGACTGTCATTGCCTGTGGGAGGTTTGAACTTGAGGGTGAGAAAATATTATTTCCCCCTCGAAAATACACTTCGCGTCTTTGATCGTTTTTTGCTTTCAAAAAAATATTATATTGCTTTTTTTCATTTTCGATGAGACACACTCTATACAGGTTATTGGCAGGTCTCTTCGTTTCATGATCATATATTCACTCCTATTTTGTAGATTTCGAAGAATATTTTCAAAAGTTAAATGCATAAAACGGTCAAACAGATGAAAAAGATCCGTGTGAAAGTAAATAATCATGGTGTTGCTATTTCTCCTAGTAATATATCAGTAGCTATTGAAACAGTTACTTAACCAGGATCTACTCTTTCGAAATTCTTCAAATGATGTATGCAGATTTTGAGTCGTGGTGACTTGGCGATTTTTTTAATTCACTGTTGGATTGTGAATATAGAATTCTCGTCGCGAAATACATATAACTGGCTCTCTTAGAAAAATGATTGATACTTTTTTAAAGTATTGCGGATTTTTTCTTGATAACTTCATGTAGGTAGTATATTAAATTGACCATAGTCAACTTGTATATTTTGCATGATTTCATTTGCACACCTCAACGGATCATCCGAATATAGTAAGAAGGTTGAAAGTACAATAAATTGGTTTAAACAATTTTCCTCAAGCTCCGCCATTGAAATGTAGATACTTCATGTTTTTTAAGCTTCTGCTGATAAAGTTACAAAGTTGTCCCTTAGTACCTGCATTGAGTAAATGTAACTAAGACATTTGAACCCCTTTTAATTCTACCTTGAAAAGCTATAGAAATCATCTTGAAAACCACGAAAAAATAAAGTCTCCATATATATATATAGATGGGCGGCAGTTAAGTTCATATCATACTTCCTTAGCATCAACGTGAAAATTTGCAGTCCTCTAACTCCATTTCAAGGGGTGTCCTGGGAGCAAGAATCCTGCAAAAACCATGATTTATACATCTTTTTCCATCTCCCCGCCACTACCTTGCCAATATTTGTAAATACCAAAATTTTGACTGAATTTAACCAAATTTTGATAGTTCTGCCTCAGAAACAACCCTAGATGCCAAATTGCAGCTCATTTCGCCTGAAGAGAGCCGCTGGATAGAACAATGTACCGAGCAAGAATATATATATATATATATATATATATATATATATATATATATATATATATATATATATATATATATATATATATATATATATAAATATGTATATATATATATACGTATTTATATATATATATATTTATATATTTATATATATATATATATATATATATATATATATATATATATATATATATCAGGCATCTAACATATCTCGAAAAGAGTGGCCCTGGAGTTCTGAAATTGCTTTATATACGACTCCTGTACCTAACTGTTGACTTTTAATAAACTTCAATAATCTATTTTCGTGGAACATACGACTGATTATCACTTAATAAATAAACTTTAATAATGAAGAAAAATCAGAAATACAAAAACTTTATCGCAGCGAGCTGAATTAGAAATAGAGGTTTTCATAATGTATTCAGTTTGAAAAAATTATTTATCGTGGTTTTGGTTCCAAATCCAAATTATGCCCTCTAACGTGTAACAATATTTATTTCCTCTCCGAGGTTTCAACCCCCACACCAATTCGTACCAAAACCAATCACATCTAAGATATCACACGAAACTACGTACTTAAAAACTTTCAACCCTATTTCTATATATTTATCGTGTAAACAAGATTTATTTCCTACTCCGGAAGGTTGACCTTCCAACGAATTCATATAGAAATAAATACCATCCAAGATATCTTACAAAACTACCTACCTACAAAGTTTCAGCCCTATGATCGCAAATTTGCGCTTTCTATCGTGTAAACAAGATTCATTTCCTCCCCTGGAGATTCAACCCCAGCCAATTCGCATCAAAACCAATCCTATCTAATATATCATACGAAACTATCTACTCACAAACTTTCAATCCTATTACTCCAAAATTACGCCCTTTATCATGTAAACAAGATTTATTTCTTTGCCCAGGGGTTCAACTCCCCAACCAATTCCAACCAAAACCAATTCCATCCGAAGATATCTTTTGGATATACCTACTCACAAACTTGTAACCCTACTACTCCAAAATTGCGACCTTTATAGTGTAAACAAGATTTATTTCTTCCCCCGGGGGGTCAACCAATTCGAACCAAAATCAATCCCATCCAAGATATACGAAACTAACTACCTATTTACAAACTTTCAACCCTATTTCTTCAAAGTTGCGCCCTTTATGATGTGAACAACGCTAAAATACATAAGAACATTCAAACATACATATAAACATATATATATATATATATATATATATATATATATATATATATATATATATATATATATATATATATATATATATATACATAAAATTGTGTTTTTGGTGCCAAGAATCATAAAAAGTCACTTTGCTAATCGCATACATTTTAATAGACAGGTTTTCAAAGTGAAAACCTGCTAAAAAGAGCTATTAGCAACTATTTGACACTTCATGGAATGTTCAATGCATGGTAAATGTAATATCACCGAAGATTCTAACGCTGAATCATACCTAATTCACCAAGAAAATTAACCATTACACTGACTATTTCACTCATTCCATTTTTAGTGAGAAAGTTTCCATAACTACCCTCGTTTCACAGCGATAAAACATGCAAGCCGGCAAAACTTACTATGTTAGTATTTCAGCGATAATATTTTGACATTTCTCACATGAATCGTTATTTCCTTGACTTTCTGAAATGTGACCATATTACTGTTAGACATATTTTCTCGTGAAATAGTCATGTCGAATACCACTCGAGATGAAATTTAAGATAAAATTTCTCGCTTGTAACATTCAAGTTTGTTGCTTAGAGAATTTCGCTCATGACATTTTTCCCAAAATCACTCGCCTGACGGCTCGTGATTTTTATACAAATGTCATTCGCGAAATCGCCTAAGCAACAAACTTTCATATTACAATCGAGAAATTTTGCCGGCAAAATTTCATCTCTAGTGGTATTATATATGAAAATATTTTCTCTGTTTTCTCGTGATAATGTAAAGCATTATTGTGAGAATACTCCCAAAGCTTATGAATAATTTAAATAAGAGTATCGTGTTCCCATGAGAATATGCAGACAACCCGAAAAATATGTAAAGTTGCTAATGTAACAACAATGGAACTAAAGCTAAGTATTATTAATTTTTTTATGAGTTATACAAATCTGAATGGAAAGACAATTTATTTTACTTGAATTTGATAGCGTTCAATAATGTAACAGCTACATATAGACATGTCACATCTCTATGTTTTTGAAATTTTTGAAATATAAATATATTATTTCTTATTGAAGGCTTTATAGAGAGTCAAATTCAAGCTTTTTTTCATTAAGGCCTAATAAAAAAACAGGATAAAAGAGGGATACAATGCTTGACTTGTAAAACTTTATATTCACAGTTATGTAGAGTTACTCAACATTTTAAGTATAATATATATATATATATATATATATATATATATATATATATATATATATATATATATATATATATATATATATATATATATATATATATATATATATATATATATATATATATATATATATATATATATATATATATATATATATATATATATATATATATATATATATATATATATATATATATATTTGGACTGATTTATCCAAATTCAAACAGTTTTGTTCTACCTAACATGCCACCCCAGAGATACGAAATTTCAACTCATTTGCTCTTATGGGGATGCGTGTAAATAAAGCAACAACCATTCAAAAATATTCAGCCCTGACTTAATAGCAATTCTGAAAGAAGCCATCAGATGACCCATCCTTTATATTCGTTACCCGCATAGAAATTTTTCAACAATAGACTGCTCATATTTCTATAATCCTGTCGTGTAAAAATCAGCTTTATCTATGTTATACATCCATATAATGTGGATATTACAAATTTTTTTTATTTGATATATTAGTACGGAAGTTAACAGGTATGAATAGACTAAACACGTTTATTGAAACCTCCATGAAGATAGGTTGCTCAGATTGATTCATGACCCCAAGAAAGTTTATTATGTGCGTTGAATATTAAGTATCTTCATGAATAATATTCACATTGTTATATAGGTTGTAGTGCAGACCTGATAAATTTCAGCTCTTATCATATTTAATGGCAATATGTGATGGTGTTATAGAAGGTAGTCAGTTATAATATTTTACTAAATACAAGCTGTTTTTTGAAGAATAATTTATAACGTATTTTCAATGCAACTTTCATAGTAGGTTTTTTACTTTTTACTTTCTTTATTTTACATAAATAAAACAATGAAATAAATAAAACAATGACCAACAAAATAATTTCTTTGGAAAAACATAAGTTTGATTTTAATAATTATTATATATATCCAGCATGTGTTTTTCCAAATACATTTTAATGGATTTGAATCTTTTCGAAAAACAAAATAATTATTTAACACTCATTGTCTAACCGCTCATTAATTCTGAGACCTGTTTTGTCATATAAAAATTTCTTGGGCTATCTAATTTAACTATAAAAAGTGATCAAATTTCATTTTATTACGTCAGCAGCGAGCATGTATAAATAATAATAAATAATTTAACATATTTGTAACATATATTTCATATAACATTAAGCGATTTGCCTTCCTTCTCTATATAACTTTCAATGTCGGCCAAATCTCACACTTTTCCATGCCCGCAATATCCTTGAAAAAAGTACAAATTTTATACTCCCGTACTGGTAATTATTCCTAAATTTATGTTTGGATATTTTAGTTGATATTTTTCTAACGCTTTTATTGTTTTCTATTTTACAAGAAGAGTATCTTTGAATAATTCTCGTACATCTTTTTTCACATTTATTTAATTTCACATTTATTTAATGATAATTTCGATCTTTTGTATTTAATTTAACTAGGTCTACGGCATTTGGTGGGAATAAGTTCGTAAAGGCGACGAAAATATTTAACAAGAAGTAGGAAGTAAAACTTTGACCAACAGAATAATTTCATTAGAAAAATATAAGTTTGATTTCAATAATTATTATACCTATATATTCAGCATGCGTTTTCAAAAAAATATTTTTATGGATTAGAATCTATTTGAAAAACAAAATAATTATTTAACACTCATTGTCTAACCGCCCATTAATTCTGAGAACTTTTTTGTCAACAGTAAAAACACAAGAGCTTTTTTTTATCGGATAAATTTCTCTTTGTAACGAAACAGTTTTGTCAATCACTAATTTTACGAGAAAAACTGATATGATAAAATCGCGACACCGAAGGTGGAGCGATTTTATCTAATGTCAGTTTTTCGAGTAAATTTAGTGATTGGCAAAACTTTGAGTTGAAGAGAAATTTATCTGATAGAAGAAAAGCTCGAGTGTTTTTTGGCAAGATAAATTAACGACAGAATATATGCTCAGTCGAAACTTCACCAAAACGACTCATCTTTGAGGTTTTTATATCAAAATGACATCCACGGCTACTAGATGTAGTCTAGTTATGAGGAACAGGCGTTTTTATCGGTGATAAAAAAGGATCCACCTTTTTTATCGCTGTCAAACTGACAAAAATGTCATCGTTAAATAGCACATTATATATAGGAGTTAATTCATCATATAAAAATTTCTTGGGCTATCTAATTTAACTATAAAAAACTCTATCGCAGCGAGCTGCATTAGAAAAGCAGGATTTTCAAAACGTATCCAGTTTGAAAAATGTATTCATTCAATTATGATTTTTGTTCCGAATCCAAAAAACAAAAATTGTACCCTCTATCGTGCAAACAATATGTATTTCCTCCTCGGGGGGGCCAACCCCGCAACCAATTTATATCGAAATAAATACCATACAAGATATCATACGAAACTACCTACATACAAAGTTTCAACACTATGGTCTCAAAATTGCGCCTTGTATCGTGTAAACAAGATTTATTTCCTCTCCAAGAGGTCGACCCCCCAATCAATCACATCCAAGGTATCATACGAAACTACCTAGTCACAAACTTTCAATCCTATTGCTCCAAAATTACGCCCTTTATTATATAAACATTATTCATTTCTTCCCCCAGGGGGTCAACCCCTTAACCAATTCGAATCAAAAACAATCACATCCAAGAAATCATATAAAACTACCTATTTACGAACTCTCAACCCTATTGCTACAAAATTGCGCCATTTATCCTGTAAACAAGATTTATTTCACCCCCAGGGGGACGGTTGAAATCTGTATCTTCTTTTTACTTTTTCTTTCTCTCTCTTTTCAAAAGTTATGAAAATATCCTTTGGCGATGTTCGTTATTAATGCAGCACAAGCGCAAACTGTAGGCGCTATCAATAAATTTATTAGCGCGTGATACTTCCAACCTCGTGTTAAATATTTCCTTCGCCTTTACGAACTTTTTCCCACCAAATGCCATAGACGCAGTTGGATTGAATATAAAAGATCGAAATTATCATTAAATAACAAGAAATGTAGAATATAGAGAATTATTCAAAGGCTACTTGTAGAATAAAAAACTATAAACGCGATAGAAAAATATCAACTAAAATATCCAAACATGAATTATTTAGGTATAGTTACCAATACGGGAAGACAGAATTTGGTTTTCAATATTGCGGCCACGGAAAAGTGTGGGATTTGGCCGAGTTTAAAGTTATACAGAGAAGGAGGGCAAATCGCTTAGTTTTATATGAAATTAATGCTACAAATATGTTAAATTATTTATTATTATTTGTACATGTGCCACCGTCGAAAATTATGCCTTCGACGCGCCAGAACCTTGCCGCCATCTAGAACTTCGCGATCGTACGGAATCGGCTCGTTAGTACGACGCGATTTGACCTCGCCGATCCGGAAGTTCTCGATCGGCGGTAATGCCGTCCAATCGGCTGTCTGCCAGATCCAATGTAAAACATTTGAAGATTTCAAGATGAAAATTTTTCAGTGGACTGAATTGTGAATTCAAACAATTCTCGACTCCACTGGAACAGACGCCAAAAATTTCATCAAAATCGGGCCAGCCGTTTAGGAGGAGTTCAGTCAAATACACACGGACAGAAAAATTATATACATGAAGATATATATATATATATATATATATATATATATATATATATATATATATATATATATATGCAAGTATATGAATAAACGTTACCGAGGCGCGCACGGGCGAGATAACGATCAAAAACCTACGATATCCAAGAAAATATCCAATGATTTAAGAGGTATACTCTTTAACAAACAACTTGAAATCTTAAAAATTCGATGAAACAATCTACTAAACGGAAATGAATTAAAATTTCAACAACTGAAAAATGTCGCAAGAATTCATTCCAATTTGCGAGGATGATTGTGAAGGAAACATAAAATTATATACCTATTCGTAAAAAAATTAAACATCATTCGATAATTCTGTAATTTTCGCTGATTTGCCTAATTCCGCAGTCAATCTGATTCAATTCAATCAAAGTTGAATCTTCTCTTGCAGATGTGGTTATCAACGCGTGAGAATCATTCTGCTTCTGAAGAAGACAATTGGACAGAATTGATGCAACATGAGAACCTGTGCAAGACATTCGTTGATTATGAACTGAAAAATTGGAATCGTGAAACATGGACTTGGAATGGAGACCTACCGGGACCAGCGCTGACTATTTTACATCAACATGCTGTTCAAGGTAAACTTATCAGTTAAATTATGTTTGTTCGAACACTGAATTTTCCAGACCGAAATAGCTTATATATACACGCACACATATATATATATATATATATATATATATATATATATATATATATATATATATATATTTATAAATATATATATATATATAATAATTATAATAATAATAATAATAAAGGACTTTATTTTAACCTCAGCGAAGTCAAGCTAAAATCATCTCCACTTAACTGAGGACCATAGTACCTATACATCACCTATTTGTAATAGGCTCGACAGATCCACTTACAAAATATATAAACAATTAAATATAAATAACACAATATAAACAAAAAATCAAAACATCACATTAACACTTCATTTGGTTATCCGTTGTCCATTTGACGTTGCAAGATGTATTCTTTAACATAATATTTGAAGCCTGTACGCTTATCCTTAATGCTCTGCGGAATATCATTGTATAACTTAGCACAATTATATGAAAAGGAACGTTCGAAAAATGAGGTATTATGCTTAGGAATTGTGAGCTGGCCTGTAATGCCCTTAATATTGACACTATGACATTCAGTTCTAAATTTAAGTTTTTCAAATAGATAGAATGTCTCACAAGACTCAGTAATTTTATGTATTAAACAAGTCAGGTGAACAACGCGTCTGTTCCTCAGTTTTAACGATTCAATATCATTGATGTAACCAGTACAATGCTCTCTACGTTCTATTGGACAAATATATCTTATGCATGAGTTTTGCAGTCTTTGTAGTTTATGTGCATATTCTTGATCCAGCCATGGCCCATATACAACGTCGCCATAGTTGGCAAAGCTAAGCACCAGGCTGTCACATAACATCTTCCTCAGTTGTGAGTCAAGGAATAACTTACTGCGATATAAGTTTCGCAGAGATGCATAACCCTTCTGTATTATATGTTGTACGTGTTTTCTAAATCGCAGCTGAGCATCCATAACAAATCCAAGATTTTTTACTGAGTCTACATGATTTATGTTTTGATTTTCGACCTTGACAGTGAATGATTTGCTCACTTCCGTATGTGATGGGCCAAATATCATCAAATTAGTTTTATTGACATTCAGCCTTAATCCATGATTCGATGAATATTCAACCAGACTATCAATAGTATCCTGAAGAGCAGACTGCGCATCCTGAATCTTACCTTTTTCAAATTCAATGTATATCTGAGTATAGTCCGCAAACTGATGCAAGCTGCAGACGCCGATATTTCTAGACATATCAAACGTGTACAAAACAAACAATAGAGGCCCCAGTATAGAGCCTTGAGGTACACCATGCGATACGTTAAGTAAATCTGATCTTTTATTATCTATGGTCACGTATTGTTTACGTCCCTCCAAATAGCTTGTCAACAGTTCTCTAGATTTGCTTGAGAAAATTAGATGTTTAAGTTTAGCAATCAACAGTCTATACACGACCAGGTCGAATGCTTTGTTGAAATCAAGCAACACTAATGCCGTGATTCATTAAGAAGTACTTTTTGTGGTGGTAAACTAATGTCAAATCATATGGAAAAACTTCCATGAGCCCGGCACAGCTTCTACAAATTGTTCAGCTGTATTATGAAAATTAGCGTTCTACCAGAAATGTGTTTCGTGCACTTATGGTCAACAGTCTACATAATCGGCATGACTGATAGCACAATTCGCTATACAATTGAGAAATTAGAAACCCAATTTTCATTATTGGATAATAGGCGATCAACAAGACCACATCCAGCGCATAGTGAAGAAAATTTTGAGGCAGTAGCGAAGAGTGTTCCTGAGAACAGAAAGGATTGTCGTATCCAATAACTTAACGTATTTTACATAAAGATCTGGGTTTATAAGCTTACAAATTCAATTAGTACAAGAACTGAAGCCGTCTTATCTTCCGAATCGACACCGTTTCAGTCAATAGGCTCTTGGTAACCTTTGGACCAGAGAATTGGCCACATAGAGCATGTGACGTCACACCTCTAGACTATTTGCTTCACTAAGAATTGTATTTTGTATAATAATATAGAATGAACAATAAAATTGATTTTTTGATTTGGTTTCATTTTTGAAAAAAGTACCTTTCCATGAATCACCCATTATTTACACATATATATATATATATATATATATATATATATATATATATATATATATATATATATATATATATATATATATAGGTATATATATTTACATAACTATTATCAAGCTTGCTTGAGAAACTGATCCTTTTCTTTGTCCTTTTCGATATTCAGTAGGTGACACAGTTAGTGCTGTTTCATGTAAAAACAATTATGAAAAAAATATCATAAGCAATTGGTTCAATTGCAAAAAAACTTCGCAGTTATCTATTTCGAATTATTACTAAAATAACCAAATATCAAAGAATTCTAATGAATCAAGTACATGCTCTGCAGATAAAAGATTAAATATTTAGATATATATATATATATATATATATATATATATATATATATATATATATATATATATATATATATATATATATATATATATCAAACCAGTACCTAATACAATTATTTACCCTTGTCCAATAGTAATGATTCTTCTCAAAACACACCTATATACAATTCAGCTTGCCCCTATGAATGAATCTGCTTACCGAAGCTTATAGAACTGAACAGAGTTATTCTACCGGTTCTGTAATGATACTGTTAATTAGAATGATTCTCCAGAGAAATTCGATGTGCTGGGAGGTGTTGATATAACATTCAATTCTATCCTGGATAAAGATAAAATACACTATTTTGATTGTATATAATGACCGAGCCGGGATAGGTTGCGTCAAAGCTAAAGTTCTATCTCATTCGTGAAAAGGAGTTTCATGAAATGTCTTCAATTGTTTTGAAAGAGTGTATTAAAAATTTGAATGAAATTATAAAAGGTTTCTATTCATCTTGTTACTTAAAGACAATACAATAATAAGAATTTTAAATACAGAGGAAGAGATAATAATTTGTTAACCCTGCGCCCGACAGGTGAAATTTTGATCTTATTTTCGACATGTGGGGTGTATTAAACCCCATACTAAAAACCTTCCTGAAATTTTATTTGGAAATTTTTAGAGCTAATTTTCATTTTTTAAATTTTAACATATATTTTACTAGCTTTGAGAAAACAAATTCAAGCAAACCTGTTTTCAGAGTTTTTCAATGAAAAAATGGTCCAGTTAGGAAAATAACACTGTTTCAGTTATACATTACTGTAATGATTTTTAAAAATATAATATACTTATGAATCTAATGAAAATCAACAAATTCCTAACTCTGAAATATAACGTTTAAAACAAAAACCATAAAACTATCGATTCATAAAATATAAAAAAATTAGTCAGCCCTAGAATAAGCGCAATTTCTACAGTATGTCAATGAATCCTCAAGGCATATTGTGTTTTACGATACCGACTTCTAGGACATTGGCAGCAATTCCCTTTTTGATCAGGTCTTCGTTTTTTAGCAGGTGATTCTGGCTGTTCACCCAAAATTCTAGAAATTGATCCTCTTAGTTCTCGAGTAAGTCTTGGACTATTCTGTCTGATTAGCTGATGTTCTCTTACTAAATCAAGTACTTATTGTTTAAAAAAAAACCTTCTTGTCACTGTGGAACCATCATTGTTTTCACGACAGACAATTTCGGAGTTCATTCCTACCGAGTTCAGAAGGGAGAGGAATATAACCATAGGCCAACGAGCTACATTATAAGGTTGTCTACATCAACGCCACCTTTCATACTGTTGTAAAATTATATGATTTCTGGGAGTTTTTTCATCGTGATGAAAGTAACAGGACTATTTTTCCTTTTTTAGGGTAGAATAAACCAATTGTATACCCTTCATGAAAAGCAAACATACTAGAAAATACTTCTCTAATTTTTACGTTCAAAAATGAAGATGGAATGTCTAGTTTATTTTCCCTTAGAGTTCTTATAGCAGTCAGCCACCACGCCAAAAATGTTGTAAGATTACAAATATCGACACGTGGGGTGTGACAAACCCCGGAGCACTTTGAATCGATGTTGCACCATCAATAACTAACGGTCAAATGAATTGCGCACATTACATGATAGGGAGGGGGTTATACTGGAAAGCTACTAAAGCGCTGCTGCCAATAGTTACAACATTTCGGTGTTTGCGCGGAAGTTTAATACCTCTGGGGTTTGTCACACCCCACGTGCTGGGAGCAGGGTTAAGATAACTACTCAGTTAGATTTGTTTCATCGTAAGTATACTAGTTACATACCAACAAGTTCTTCATAGAATCCATTTCATTTATTTTGAACTACACATACTTCGTACACAAAAGAATATATCTTCAGTTCTATAATAAACCCCAAAAACTTCCAGACCCATGGGAATATGGAATGAAGGGGAAGCGGAACATTTGGACGAACTAATTCTAATCAATGATCTATTTACTGCGGAAATGGAAATATACCAAGTAGTTTATTATTCTGAAAAAAACTTTGAGTTTTTAAATTTTCTGGGTTTCAAACGATGAAAACAGTTTATAGAACAAGGATAACATCAACCAGTGGCGTAACAATATGGTGAAATAACAGGCAACTAGCCAGTAGAGCCCTGAGCACAGGAGGTTTCTTACATTTATCCTCACAATATTAAGCACACACAAGTTAAATAATGTTATCAAAATTTCAATGCATCTGTTAGAAGACAGTGATTTTTAGAATATACCTATCCAGTGGTAATAAAATTTTCGCCACTTTTACACGCAGAGGTGTATCTGGAATAAATGGGAGCTTTCCAACAAGGAAGCACAGTGCCACTCTGTGTCACACTACAGAACATGGTGTACGGGTGCTTGTTGGAAAGCCCTTTTGATTTTTATGTAAAAAGCCAGAGAGCGCAGCCATCGTTATTTCGAAGGGCAATGGACAAGTGATTTCTGTTTCGGTTCATTACGAATTACGTACACCATCATTAGCCTTTTTTGTATCACGTTAAATAATGAAAACTGTAAGTGAAATATTAATATGATATTAGACAATGATAATGATCTAATAAATTAATAATTAAAAATATTGCCAACGTTAATGCAATAAATCGACTATAAATGTTGGTAGCACTGAAACACTACACGCTCCAACCCAACTTTTTTTTTGTGTTCGGCCGTGTGTCACTGTGTCGTAGTTGGAATAAGAAGCGATGAACACCGTGTCACACAGTGTCGCTGAGTGTCATAGTTGGAAAGCTCCCAATGAAGTTTTCTTGTTAGTTAATATGTTCGCAAACTTATGTGTAGCGGAAGCTCTCTGGGAATCCCCGTTTCATTTTTCTACCCGGGGCTCTAAAACGCTTCAATCTGAAGACGTCGATATTTCAAATGCCTCGAAGCTCTTACAAATCTGTCTAGAAAACCTTGAAAAGTATTGAAATTAATTTAGATACCGATTTATTGGAAGAGGCTCTTGTATCTGTCGATTTATATAGAAAAGACATATCTTTCTTGTTTTCACAAAATTCTCAGTTTTTGATCGGCTTTTAAACAGAAAATAGAAACGACATCTTATATAGATGGACTTGCTGATTTATCAATTATAGAGAATCATTTGATTTCCTCAAGCTTTCATGAATTGTGAACTGCATTTCTATTATTTTTAATTATTCCTGTGACTACAGCTTTCCATCGAACATTCCATGTCCGGAAATTTAAACTTTGATAATGTCACTTTTGCTCCCGAAAAAATGGAATTTTAATAATAAAAATTTTGTATTAAATCAAAAATTGTGATTTCAGTCCAGTACTCTCTTCAAATTTAAAAAACTCTATCGCAGCGAGCTGCATTAGAAGAGCAGGTTTTCATAACGTAGGTAACCAGTTTAAAAAATATATTCATTAAATTATGATTTTTTTTCCAAATTCGGAAAAAAAAATGCGCCCTCTAATGTGTAAACAAAATTTGTTTCCTCCCCGGGGGATCAACCCCCCAACCAATTCGTACCAAAACCAAGCACATCCAAGGTATCATACGAAACTACGTACTTAAAAAACTTTCAACCCTATTTCTACAAAATTGCGCCTTCTGTCGTGTAAACAAGATTTATCCCCTCCCAGGGAAGTCAACCCCTCAACCAATTTAAACCAAAAACAATCCCATCCAAGATATCATGCGAAACTACCTATTTACAAACTTTCAACCCCATTGCTCCAAATTTGCGACCTTTATCATCATGTAAACAAGATTTATTTTACCCCCAAGGGGTCAAACCCCAACCAATTCGAACCAAAATCAATCCCTTTCAAGATATCATACGAAACTATCTATTTACAAACTTTCAACCCTATTGCTTCAAAATTGCGATTATCGTGTAAACAAGATTTATTTTCCCCCCAGTGGGGTCAACCCCCCAACCAATTCGAACCAAAAACAATGCTATCCAAGATATCATACAAAGCTACCTATTTACAAACTTTCAACCCTATGGCTTCATAATTGCACCCGTTATCGTGTAAACAACGCTAAACTACATAAGCACATACATACGAACATATATATATATATAT
>JARQZK010003706.1:110000-175000 GCA_030704885.1 Cynegetis impunctata | reverse complement strand
CCGGTAATAATGGTCAACCTCCCGACTTCCCGGGGTGACTAATTTCCCCAGTTTTTTTTTAAATTATACGAAACCGCGCTCTACTAATCAAACTTCGATTTTGAATGATTATGATTTTGTGGTAAAAAACTGTCAAATATTAGAAGCAGAGTATATATAAATTAAAAATAAATGAATGATTGACATTTTCTTCAACCCCCTCCCTACTAAACTCCTTAAAAAAATCTTCCGGGTTGGTCCTTTCGAAAATTGGCAACCCTATTCAGTAGGTAGGTACTCCAAACTTGCTTCCTCAGAACTGAAATAAGATAACACGATTACGTAAGTGCCCAGTGGTCACTTCAGGAGACCCCAAAAAAAATTAAAAATTAGTAATTTCGAAAGAAACGAAACATTTACGTTCAATATATTCATGAAAATGCATAAGTAAGATATAAGTAAATAACTTTGGAGCCATTTTTCCACCATTCATAAATAAAAATAACAAATTCACACAGTTTCAGCAGATCCTCTAAGTAGTGTCCAACTATAGTAAACAAATGCACGTTATACGCGCTTCGACTTATTTCGGTCTGTCTTCGATGAACACGTCAAATTTTGCTATGTTAGACAACCCACAAAACACACTGTTATACTGAAATAGCCAATGAGCAGTTTTACTCATGACTAACAAACTGTGGTCTCCCTAGCTAACCAGTTGCCCTGAAAGGGTTAAGGTTGAAGCCGAACATATAATTAAAATTACTTTTTTATTGGTTTATATTATTTTTTTGTTATAATCATATATAATACCACTAGAGATGAAATTTTGCCGGCAAAATTGAGGTGGAATAGTTTTCGGTACTCATGCGCCGATTCCTCCTGGACTAAATACTCTATTGACGTTAGAAAATCTAAAAGCGTTTGTTAAAAACATTTTTTCTTCCTTCAATGGCTCCTGAGAAATTATCTCTGGGGAAAAAAATAAAAGAACTATTAATGGTCTCCTTTCCAAATACTAGGACAAAATTAGAGAAGCCTTCCTGAACTTAATATTTACAAAGAACACTTGGACACGCAAGATTCTGCTTTACCAGAAGAAACCGTTGATGGTTTGGAAAACTGCCAAAATGCCGAGAATGACTGCTTTTTTGTTTGAGTATTAGTGTTTTGAGTTTTTTTTCTCGTTTGAACTCGTTTCTTTATATTAAAAAGGGAGTTTTATTTTCGTGAATAAATCCCATTCGTTTTTTATCGAACTAAATATTGTGTTTCAAATTTAAGATACTTATTTATTTGCAAAACAGGTTATTTGCAATAAATATTATTTTTTGTACAACTGTCAAAAAAAATACATTCACGAATCGCTATGGATACGCAGTTTTCCATTTTTTAACTAGAGAAAAATAGTATATTATTCAACGACCATAAAAT
Source organism: Cynegetis impunctata (assembly GCA_030704885.1). Taxonomy (NCBI): domain Eukaryota; kingdom Metazoa; phylum Arthropoda; class Insecta; order Coleoptera; family Coccinellidae; genus Cynegetis; species Cynegetis impunctata. The sequence goes on along the minus strand of JARQZK010003706.1, from coordinate 173,587 downwards.
GATTCACGAGGTTGGAGTTTGCGACACGAGCCGCAGGTGAGTGACGCAATTCACCCGAGTGAAAAATTGTAATTTTGTGCGAGTAGAATACTTCCTCGAAAAAATTAGTAATAATCTGCATTTTCAATAATAAAAATAGTTATCAAAAGCGTTGACATAACATTTTCTGAGTTCACTGAAAACTGCATACTCACGTAAACGTCAACTATTTCACTGGACATCGATTCCATTCCTTTCTTTCACTCTGATGAAAATGAAATAGATAATTTTGCATTTATTTATTTATATTAATATTAACAGAACAATTATTGAAAATAAACGAAGGCATTGAATTTATAGTTATCTTAGTTACATAAAACCTAAAAATCTAATAACAATACTATCCTAAGAATGTGAATGATAGTCTCAAGTTTGGACATACGTTTTCAGTGTGACGTCATGCAGTGTATAATAAACCATTTTTTACTAGAGATTAATAGGTATAATTATACTTCAAGAAGAACACGTATAATGAATGATTTATAGCACAGTCGTGGACAAAAGATATTTTTTCACCGTGAGAAAAAGACCATAGAATATTGAAATGTGCTGATTGCCGGAAATTGTCTTGTTCGCATCAGAAATGCAGTGATTATTATTAGATATGTCTCCTTTGGAAGTGGATGGTGACAGTTTCAAATTTTATTAGAAATATCAATTTTGTTATTTAAACTGTCCTCCAAGTAACTTGTGGTATATCACTATCACTGGCAATATCAGTATAATCCATCGTAGAATTTGTGAAATACGCGAAATAATTTACAAAGTTTTTAATTTGACGCTTGTTAAATAAATTACATGTTTCCTTGGTTACACTTACTCTAACATAAGATCATAGAATATATTGATAAACATACTTGACTGCATGGATTTCAATTTTTAAAATAAAATGACTTTTAATAGATACTTATAATTTAAATACTATTTTGGCAGTTGTACAATAGCTATTTATGCCATCAGTTACGAAATGCCTAATTTTGTGTAACGCGTGAGATTTTTGCGGAACGAACGAAGTGAGTTTCGCAAAAACTCACAAGTTACACAAAATTTCATTTCGTAACGTATTGCATACAAGATTTTTTCTAATTTTGAAGAAAGTAATAAAAAAATAAAATTTAATATAATTGATAAAAATTTGGAAAACATAAATTTAGTTTGTTGCTGTTACTTCATGTTAGTTGTCAGTTTGACATTTTGTAAAAAAGTCTAGACGGAAGGTTTTTAGCGAGATTGATATATTTTTAGTTTTATTTTTTTTAAATGAGTGATTCAAGTTCTGAAGAGCTACCAAGCGATATTGAAGAGGCAGCAGGTAATGCTCTATTATCAGTAATTCCCAAAAAGTCAAAGGCAGTTTATGATTTGGCATACGAAAAATTTGTTACGTGGTGTGATGAGAAGAAAATTAAACATGTTAATTAGAAAGTTTTACTTGCATATTTTGAGAATAAGAAAGATCTAAAAGTTTCCACATTATGGACACTTTACTCAATGTTAAGGTCTGAACTGAATCTGAAAAGGAATATTGATATTAAAAAATACAAATTTGGTAGCATATATTAAAAGGCAAGCGGACGGGTACAGTGCTAAAAAGTCAAAAGTTTTTATTAAAGAAGATTTTGCCAAATTTTTAGTGGAAGCTGATAACAAAGAATACTTAATGGCTAAGGTTGCAATGATAATTGGAATGGCAGGAGCATGCAGAAAAGCAGAATTAACATTTCTTCCAGTTGAAAATGTTATAGACGAAGGAAGCCATTTTCGTGTTGATATCCCACCTTCAAAAATAAAAGTTATACGGCAGTTTGCAATTACCACTGGAGACATTGAAAATACTATCTTGTTGAAATATTGAGAAAATATATTAAATTGCGTCCCCAGGTTCTTAAACACAACAGATTTTTTGTAAAATATGAGAATGAAAATGTACCAGAAATCCTGTGGGAATTAACACATTTAGCAGTCTGCCAAAAGTTATTGCACAATTTCTTGGTCTTTCAAATCCTGTTCTATATACTGGCCACTGCTTCAGAAGAAGCTCTGCCACTTTCCTAGCAGACAGTGGCGCTGATATTTTAAAATTAAAGAGGCATGGAGATTGGAAATCTACCTCTGTTGCGGAGGGATATGTTGAAAATTCCATGAATAATAAAAAACTTATAGCGCAAGAAATATTTGGTGAAACATCTAATGCAATGTGCGCCGCTTCCCAAATAACAGCAAGTTCGAGCAATGAAAAAAATATGTCGTCGGGAATTAATTTGAATAATTGTGTTATCAATATTTATAATAATTAATTAATTTATGTTTTTAACTTATATTATAACAGTTTAATAAATAGAATAATTCTTTTTGTCACTAATTTTGAAATACATTTTTCGTCACCAATTGCATAAAATTTTACTTTATGCAACTAGTTACAAAAAGTAAGACGTTTCATAATGTCAATCAGTTTTAAAAAGTGTCACTTTATATGTCAAAATTAGAAAAAAAATATTGTTTGTATTTCGTGAGCGAAATCAGTATTTCATGGCGCATTCGAATGAATTTTAAGCCTCGATCTGACGATCTCGGCTAAAAATTTACATTCTTAAGCGCCATTAAAAAAACACTGATTTCGCACACTTAATACAAAATAACTATTATTTCCAAAAATCTGTTAATATGTGAGGAGAGTAACTTCTAATTTCAATTGCTAATTACTTTAGCAACAATAATAAAATTCTTTACATTGCGAGAGAAACACTATTCGGTCGTTAATCGTTTTTTCCGATTTCCCAAAAAATGGCTTCCCAGCAAATAGCAAGTTTTGCAAATAATGGCCTCAATAAAAAATGAAAGTTTCAAATCACTGTTTATCATCAGACTCCTACTCAAAATCATATCTCTTGAAAAAATTGAGATACGCTGAAGGTTTAAGTTTCAACAGGCAGATAAATTAAAAAACAACATTTTAACATCTGGAGTCTAGATTAATGGATAATTGAAAATACTCTCAAACAAATTCATTCGCCTCAATCGTTTATTAAGATTACCTTGTTGGTTGGCGATAATATCCTGGAGATTTATTTATGTAACAGACACTTATCCTGGGAACTCTGGTCTGGAAATACTTGGGATGGTTAACCAAATTTAAAAAAGTAATTTATGAGATCGCCGAATATTATTAGTATGAAATAGATGCCAGACGTTAAGTTAGCGGATTAAATGATTATTCTGTATTTTAATAAAGAAACAATTTTGATTAAAGTTTATGAATATGTTTTCAGAATTATATCACAATAATAATTCATATGAATTTTGTACCATTTTATGGGATATTTTCTTTTATTCAGTTTGAAATAGTTTTCATTATGTAGTTTGTATTACGTAGATTCTATAATTGTAGTTCATAATTTATGCAACTAGATGGCAGAATGAACATCAATCTGAAATTATGTGTCAACAACATTTTCATGTTAATAACAAAAAAAGTGTGAGCAAAATCTTAAAAACTTATTTTGAAGTTAGGGTAAATATAATATGTAAATATCAACTAGCGTATTTTGAATGGAATACCCAGTATATTTTTCAATTTTTAGATTCTACAGAACATTGTAATCATTTTTCATGTTCATTGTTTTTCTATACCTAACTTTTACGGTTTTTGAGATATTTAGAACTTAAAAAACAGCTGCCGTTGGTGAATTTTCTAATATTTCGCAAATGGCTGAGCATTTTACACTAAAATTTTGCAATACTGTTCGAAATGCTTAACTGAACTTGGATCAATGAATTGAATCGTAGTCCTTCATACAGAAAGTTCAAAAAGATTCAGTTCAAAATTGTCATTCAAAAATCGTATTCATGGTGAATGTTACAAAGTATTAACTAGAACTGTCATACATTTGTTCTTTGATATCTAGAAAAATTGAAGTTTTTTGGATTGAATTGTCGTTTTAATTAATTATGACCATCCACTAGATACACAACCCAAACATTTGAATAAATTTCTATTTTATTTTCAACTATTTTGTTTTAGTCAGATAAGGGGACTGGCTCTTGATGTATAACTATAAATAGCTAAATAATTTTCGAATGTATATATATATATATATATATATATATATATATATATATATATATATATATATATATATATATATATATATATAATATCAGGTTTGAAACTATTTCACAAACTGTATAAAGTACGCAAGTTTTCAAAATAATTGGCCACCGAAAAAAAAATTTTTTCCTACGAGACGCTCAAACTTAGCCATTAACCAGAAAACCATAGATACCGAATGCCATGCATGCTGATTAAGTTAACACTTGACCCTGAAGAGTAGATAGGTTGTGAATTAAGATTCGACTTACAAGCAATTCGGTTGCTGGAGCAGACAGATGGAGGTTACGAAATCGAAGTATTTCTTGCCCTAGTTCCTGATGAGTCCCCTAATCGAGCTGAAACATTAAGATTTCACAAATCGTACACGCGGTTTATGCCAAGAACTAAGGAATCTATTCTTTTTTCACCGATTAAATTTGAAAATTGTATAGATCAGTGGAGTGTCGGTGATATGGGAAGGTAAAATGAATGAGAATTCTTATCTAACTGCTTAAGCCTTCATCTTTCTGACATCTTAAGAAGCCTAAAACCGAAAAAAGATGTTAAAAAACAACCTAGAACTCTCTTATAAGGAGTTCCTTTGCAGAAAATAAACATGAGCTTACTTTGTAGGTTTAATAATAATAATGCTGCCTAGTTAGTTTAGGAAAAACAAACATCAATAATGATAATAGTTAATGAAGATGTAACGGGGTGTTTTAATTAAACTAGATAGTATAGAAATCAAAATACGGGGGTCACACGATAGATTAATCAACGACAGCTAAGAGGTTGACAACTCTACCATATATATGACGCGTCTCTGTGGTCTAAAAGTAATCCTCTCAATCTGTGTAAGAAACGCACAAACAAGAAAATCATTTGTAATGGTGCAAATATTGCATCCCAGAATTCCAAAATCCAGAGTGCTTCCAAACGACGTTGGTTGTTTTTGGGTAAAATATCAGGAAGTGATGTTTCAGAAACTTAGGTCAAGGATTATATAGGATTTTTTAGTAAAAAAACGGAAGTAATAGTGAAGAAATTGACCACAAAGGGCCAATACTCAGGATTCAGTGTTGGCCTCCCTAAAGAAGCCTTTACTGAAGTTTTCAATCCAGCATTTTGGCTAGTGGGAGTTCTTATACCTACGTGTGTTTTTTTCAGAAAATGAACGGGAACCAGATAATAGATGTACAAGTCAGTTTTCAAAGTAGCAAACACAGTTTTTTGAGATTTTTTATTACTACAGCAGAATGTTCAGTTTCACTATTATAAAAGTAAATAGTAGGTAGTGTTATTTCTTTTCTTTGTTAATATTGAGTGAGTTTTTAATGTTTTTACTTGTTTTCATTTCTGTTATGCATTGTAATTCATATTGTGATGTAGAATTAATTTACAGAACTAAATAGATATTATTATCATTAGTGCAGAAATTCAATTTGGTTGCAGATGCCAATATGTAACGGGAAATATATATATATATATATATATATATATATATATATATATATATATATATATATATATATATATGAAATAATATCAAGATATAATATGTTTTCCGTTGTATCAAATATTTTCCTGGAAATAAAGAATAAATGTCCAATGAGGCATCAAGAAATCAGATCTGATTCGCCATTTATTTCTAGGTGATTTGAGCGAATTACAAACGGCCTCCGTTCGTTTCGTGGCAGCTTCAAGTATTTATCTGAAGTATTCCCTAGACGCTCGTTGGATGTTTCAGCTTTTGACAGACATCGAAACCGCTTGGTTGAACTCAACTCTGACGAGGGAAGAGGAAATGTGGTTGGCCGAAAAATTCACAGCCATGCAAGGTGAGTAGAAATGGCACAACATTATCGAATAACAAAGTCGTAATAACAAATGGGATAAATTATATACCTCACGTTTCAGTTGGTTTTTTACGGTTAGATAAAGATTTATTCAATTGAAAAATTAATGCGTAGGATTTTCATGAAAAATTAGAAAATCCGGACATCCTACTGCGTAGCACTAGAAATGATAAAACCCCTCGACGCATGCGCATGTCGTAATGATTATCTAAAAAACGCTATATTTTTTTATCCTTCTTTTGGAAAAATTGGGAATAAAAATTCCCTTATGAAATCATATGTGTTTTATCGATATCCGTTGGAATTTTTAAAATCGGGCCAGATCCAAACTTTTTGTCGTGAGACTATAACCCCTTTAGCTTCGCCTCGGGGTAAAAATCGGCTAACTCAATTATTCATAAGAACTATGGAGATCTCATCAAAATTTTAGACCCATCTATCAGTTCCCGTTATATATTATCAATTGAATAAATAGTTGGTGGAATCCATCGTTACTGTGTGATAATTTAACATGATGAACAAAGACAAAACTTGAATTTACTACGATTATTATCACAAAAATACTTTGAAAAATATAAAACTGCGTTTGCAATTTCGGTCACTAGACCATCATCGGGCAAATTGAGTTCAAAACTAAATACATCATTATAGATTTGACGCTTACGGGTGGGACAGAATTATTGCAGGTACCTATAAATAGAACATATTTCAAGAAAGGCTAATCGGAGTGGATTTCCCAAATTGGTACAATAAAATGTTCTTAGAAAAATTATTATTGTTTGAATACACTAAATATAAGAGAATATATCGAGTCAATCTGGTCGTTCAGCAAGATATCTGTTTCATTATGATTAAGTTTAAAAATTTCCAATGATTCTAAGTAAGTTAGTTAGGTTCCTTTCGGTAATTTGTGCTTAATTTGAAAGTTATGTACTTGTGGAAACGGGTGGTGGGTTTTCACGGCAATGATTTGAAAACGTTGAGTCCGTTTTATTTTTCAAAAAAAGTGTTGGTGTTCTTTAAATCTTGTCTAGAACGATCGACCAGTCTGACCTATAAACACTCCTTTACATATAGGACAAATCAACTTATAAACTCCTGAACTTTCTAATTATGAAGTGATATCATTGGCAGGGAATAAAATAAGTTGATTTGTCGTGTATGTAAAGGAGTGTATATAAGTCAGACTGGTCGATCGTTCAAGACAAGATTTAAAGAACACCAACATTTTGTTTTTAAAAATAAAACGAATTCAACATTTTCAAATCATTGCCGTGAAAATCACAACCCGTTTCCACAAATAGATAACCTCCAAATTATGGACAAATTACCGAAAGGAATCAAGCTAACTTACTTAGAATCATTGGAAATTTTTAAACTAAATCATAATGCAAAGCATATCTTGCAGAACGACCAGATTGACTTGATATATTCTCTTATATTTAGTGTGGGGTCACACGATAGATGAATCAAAGACAGCTAAGAGGTTGATAACTCTACCAAATATATGACGCGTTTCTATGGTCTAAAAGACATCTTCTCAATATATGTAAGAAACGCACAAACAAGGAAATCCTTGGTGCATTGGTGTATTGGTGCAAATATTGCATCCCAGAATTCCAAAATTCAGGGTGCTTCCAAACGACGTTGGTTGTATGTGGGTAAAATATCAGAAAGTGATGTTTCAGAAACTTATATTTAGTGTATTCGAACAATATTGATTTTTCTAAGAACATGTTTTTGTATCAATTTGGGAAATCCACTTCGATAAGCCCTTCTTGAAATATATTCCTCTTGTATATTTAGGTAACTGCAATAATTCTTTCCCACCCGTAAGCGCAAATCTCTAATTATGTGTTCCGTTCTTAACTCAATCTGCCCGATGATGGTCTAGTGACCGAAATTGCAATCGCCGTGTAATATTTTTCAAAGTATTTTTGTGACAATAAACGTAGTAGGTAAATTCAAGTTTTGTGTTTGTTCATCATGTTAAATTATCACGTAGTAACGACGGATTCCATCAAATATCTATTCAATTGATATATAACGAGAACTGATAGATTGGTCTAAAATTTTAATGAGATTTCTATAGTTTTTATGAATAATTGAGTTAGCCGATTCTTCATGAAGATCCTACGAATTAAATTTTCACTGGATAAAGGTACAATCACAATTGTTGTTTCATTCAATGTCAGAAAAACATTGTATTTCTCTTTTATATGAGATATGGATGGCTATAAGAAGTTTCAATTCTCATCATACATTTTTTATATCGTTTCAATATTTTTATTATATATTATATTATTAATAATTTTTCATAACATATTCTAATATCAAGATCGTCCAAATTGCTCACGCTGATAATAACTGCTTCGTAATTGCCCTATTTTCCAGCAAACACTTTTTTTAAATTTCATGTATTGCTTAGGTTAACAAACATGCTGATGCATTCTCTTGTTGTTGCTGCTATCGCAGAAAATCATTTCTTTAATTGTTACCGATGCGTGGCTCATTTTAGGAACCAATACGACGCTTATCAAATCCAAGAATCACCGTTGCATATGACATTTAACAGTCATTTAATGTGTTGTCTATTTTGACTTTAATTTGCGATTGCTTAAAAACTTCTAACTTTCAACTCCGCGTTAATTCAAATCTTCAATTGAAGTGAAAATGTCAAAAGCGTCTTGATCAAAAGTTTTTCAAATAAATACTAACCTGTAATAAGTTCACATAAAAAAAAGTTGAGAATATTGCTATACATTACCAGCACAAAATTTGCTGCTAGTGCTATGTTAAAGTCTTGTCCAGAATTTATCAACCTACTCTTGCACGTATGGATGAAATAATAGTAGTGTAAATTAAAAATATTTCGAATTTTATGCTTTGGCCAATATTAAAATATGAAGTAGTGTCACTAGCAAATATGTGTCCCAGTGTCCCAAAATGGAAAATATTTTTTCTCATTAAAAATAGTAAATATCATTTGAAATTAGTCTCCTCTTGCTGAACACACAAACATTCTGCTCATAATAATAGCCGAATGCAATGAACATTCCTAATTTCAAAATATTATGCTATATTTAGGCGGTAAATACCTATATAACTTCTAGGCCAAGCTACAGAGATTTAGAGTGAGCATATTGCGCAAAAAGTGTTAGAAGAAAACCAGCTCCGCCATTGTTTGTAAAATAGTTCCATATGATATAGTGATATGTTTTTCACTCGACTTATAATATTTATAACTTTGTTATTAACAATTTTATGCAAAAAATCGCGTTATTTTTAGTTTTTTGCTCATCTAACTGAAACTATCATAGTAATCGTGATAATGTCAATAGACTAATTGTAGAAAATGAAAAGACGAAGAAAATGAGAGGTCGGGCGACTGGATAAGACCCTTAGTTTAAAATAAAATAGGAGAAAACCGTCAAAAATGCCGTTTTTAAAAAAATTCATAACTCGGTTATTTTTTGAGTTGTAGCGTAGCTCCTCCGGTCAGTAATAGTTATTAATATGAGCTTTATTTATGCGAAGAGCAGAAACTCTCCGATGCATAGTTTTCGTTATGTGGCCATTTGTATATTTTACTATGCAATTTTCCAGCAGACCTGAATGCGACAGGTATGATTCGATTTCAATTTGCAAAAAAGATTTTGAAAGTAGAATTCTCATAGTTAAAAACGTTCATCTTGGTTTTACATGAAAACGCTGAGAAATATGTTAAAAATAAAGCTGAACATGACGAAAAACTGCCGAGAAATGACCGTCATGTTCAAAATACCGACGTTTTCGAATGTCATGCTTATCCTTGCCTGCTGCTCTACCCCCACTCTTCAACTTCTCTCACGCGCTCGGCCGTTTTTCGTCATGTTCAGCTTTATTTTTAACATATTTCTCAGAGTTTTCAGGTAAAACCAAGATGAACGTTTGGAACTATGAGAATTCTACTTTCAAAATCTTTTTTGTAAATTGAAATCGGACTATACCTGTCGCATTCAGGTCTGCTGGAAAATTGCATAGTAAAATATACAAATGGCCACATATCAAAAACTATGCATTGGACAGTTTCTGATCTTCGCATAAATGAAGTTTATATTAATAACTAATTATGACTGGAGGATCTACGCTATAGCTCAAAAAATAACTGAGTTATGAATTTTTGAAAAAACTGCATTTTTGGCGGTTTTTTCCAATTTTCTTTCAAACTGAGGGTCTTATCTAGTCGTCCGACCTCTCATTTTCTTCGTCTTTTCATTTTCTACGTTAGTCTATTGACACCATCACGATTACTATGATAGTTTCAGTTTGATAAGCAAAAAACTGAAAATAACGCGATTTTTTGCATAAAATTGTTAATAACAAAGTTATAAATAATAAAGTCGAGGGAAAAACATATCTCTATATCATATGGAACTATTTTACAAACATGAAAAAATCTCTGTAGCCTGGCCTATTCATCAAAGCAAAGGTTTAATGAATATTTGAGGTAATATGTATGAAAGTTAATTGTTTATAAGTTTTGTCTATTATCATTCCACTTCCAACAGAAAGGTGGTTACAACAGTTACGCCATCACAGACAACTATTTCCAGCGCTTCATCCAGCATCTCTTGCTAGACTAGAATATATACTCAGATGTCTGGCGTATATGTCGAATATGGTGAGTAACGTATTTAATTATAAAAATATTTCTTATATATATATATATATATATATATATATATATATATATATATATTATATGGATCTAGTTTAAGGGTATATCGACTCAATTAGGAGTAAAGAAAAACTCTTTTTTCTGAACCGAGCTTTCGCAATTCTTTATTGCATCATCAGGGTTGCGAGATTGAATTTTTCAAATGTAGTATTCCATCTAACAAGAAACATTTAACAATTATTAAAATGAAAATTTCTCCGTTTCAACAATAATCTTTCCCAATCTATATGACGAAAAAATTTTTATTTTAATAATTGTTAAATGTTTCTTGTTAGATGGAATAGTACATTTGAAAAATTCAATCTCGCAACCCTGATGATGCAATAAAGAATTGCGAAAGCTCGGTTCAGAAAAAAGAGTTTTTCTTTACTCCTAATTGAGTCGATATACCCTTAAACTAGATCCATATAATAACTAGACTCTGACTTCAAAATAGTATATATATATATATATATATATATATATATATATATATATATATATATATATATATATATATATATATATATATATATATATATATATATATATATATATATAATATACTCAAACGAGGTTATATTGACTATTTGCCTCGTCGTTTCTAGATGAAAAAACCGTTTGACAGCACCTGTCAGAGGTTTCTTCGAGTTTTCCCGCGGCAAAACTTGACAGCTACATATTTATTATGTATGCATTTATAAGAGGTAGTATATTTTGTAAGCTATGTGTATGGAGAATAATCTGTCACTCACGAAATAGTCTTGTCAAATACCATCTAATGTTTCCTGTGAAAAAAATCGAAAAAACCCAATGCAAAATAATATTTTTTTAACAAAATGTAATGATATTGTTAAAATATTACTTAGCAACGTGTTTTTTGTTTTTTCGTTGTCAAAATTAGATGCCTTTATGATATTACTCACGAAAAATTCTTAGCCTACTATAGAAGTAAACAAAATTATACTCTTGTTACCACGAACCTGCACACCTCTTCGTAGGAAGAAAATTTAAGACCTCTTCAAACTATTTTTCAATTAACGAAAGACATAATAGTCGGACGGAGCCAGATCTGGTGAATAAAGGGGTGTGTTCGAGTTATTCGAACCCTAAATCAGTAATTGTTTGCATGGCAACATGCGATTTGTGTGCAAGAGCATTGTCCTGCAAAAACAAAATAGTTTTCAACAACTTTCCTCGTCTTTTCCCCTTAATTTTTTTCTCTTAGAGTGGATAGTTAGACTAAATAATAATTTCCAGTTATTGTTCTACCCTTATCTATAAAATCCATCATGATTACTCATTGTTAATACAAGAAAACTGAAGCAAAATTTTTTCCAGCAGATTTTTAACAAGAAATTTCTTAGTGCTTGGATAACCAAATTGTCCCCATTCCATCGATTGCTGCTTTTTTATGGGTCGTATAAATGTACCCAAGGTTCATCCATAGTTACAACATTTCAAAGGGTCTTCAACGCTTCTAGTCAACATTCAGACATTTGAGCATCAATTTCGCAGAAATTTGTGCAAATGGACGAAAACTATATGATGAACGTGTTCATATGAAATATTTCGTGTCTCAGATATTCGTTTTATCCCAATTCGACGGTCCATTAAAATCATGTCATGAACTGCATCGATTTTCACGGGGGTGGACACAGAAATTGACCTTCCCGATCAGTCTTCATCTTCAATAGAAAATGTACATCTTTGGGATGCTTACTATAGAATTCACGGTCGCATAAGTAAAAAGTACTTTGATCGCCAAGAGTTTTAAGCACATCTTCGAATATCAACATATCCTGTTCATCTCTTAACCTCTTCAAGTTTAGATGCTGAATTTTTCGATTTCCACAATTTCTGTAATGTATTATTTTCTTTATCCGTGGAACTGGTCTACGCTAACTAGATATCAATACATGCTAGTATATATATATATATATATATATATATATATATATATATATATATATATATATATATAAAAATATATATATATATATATATATATATAAATATATATATATATATATATAAATATATAAATATATATATATATATATATAAATATATATATATATATATATATATATAATATATATATATATATATATATATATATATATATATATATATATATATATATATATATATATATATATATATATATATATATATATATATATATATATATATATATATATATATATATATATATATATATATATATATATATATATATATATATATATATATATATATATATATATATATATATATATATATATATATATATATATATATATATATATATATATATATATATAAAGCAGTAATTGAAGCCCTCACCCATCAAGGTGTCGACAGTCAGTATATAGAAACTCTGGCCAACATATACAAAGAGGCTAGAGCTAGAGTAAGTATATACGACGGAACCCCAGAATTCCCTACAAGAAAAGGAGTCCGACAGGGAGATCCAATATCTCCGAAGCTCTTCACGGCCACCTTGGAGAACATCTTCCAAAAATTGGACTGGAACGGAAGAGGTCTGAAGATAGATGGAGAATATCTGAACCATCTAAGATTTGCTGACGACATTGTCCTAATCGCGAACAGCCCTGAAGAACTACAACAACAGATCAACGAGCTTAACATAGTGAGCAATGAAGTAGGCCTAAAGATGAACTTGAACAAAACGAAAGTAGCGAGGAGGCTACACCGTACTTAACGGTAGACCATAGCTGCATATGATGATGATATATATATATATATATATATATATATATATATATATATATATATATATATATATATATATATATTGTTATGAAATTCTCATGTAGAGAAAATTGATTAGTTTTATTTATAACTGGATATTCAAAAAATAAACATAATATTTCGAAAATAATGACAATTTTAGATATTTCAATTAATTTACAGTATATGACACTTGGAAGTAAACTTGACATTTCAGATTTGATTTCATAAATAGATATATTTACGTAGGTACATGCTAATTGCAATAAAAGCAAATCACTTTTATGAAAAAACTATTTACCGTTAAATATTATAAATAATTCATCATGTTTCTAGCACTAGAAACTATTTCATCAATGAAAAAATCAATAAAAATGATCAAATGACATTACATTGTACATGTACAAAGTTATACGATTCATGGAAATTCAAACAGAATCATATTTGTTTATGTGAAACAAACATTTTAATAATTTGCTATGATAAATAATGTACAAGTAGACAGAATATAAACTTCTATAAATGTGTATATCATATAAAATTTCATTCAAATATATCACTAGAACATTCAAGTGTAAGTAATAGTGATATGATTATCAAGTATATAGTCCAAATTAAATCAACTGTGTTATAACGTTAACTGTAGAATCATAAATTAATATCAGAGAATCATTTTGAATCAAGAAAATAACCAACTTTGTACTCATTATGTGCTGGAAACAAAGAAAAGAAATTGTACCTTCTCAAAGCAATAGAAGTATCATAACACCACCACTGGAATTCTCACATTCGTAATGAGCAGTTGATTTGTTTAATATGTCACCACTGTTACAGTCAAAAATTCACCACACTTCTCAAACGACTGTTTTCACGATTACACAAAATATGAATACTAATTCAGGGGATGTTGGGATAATATAAAAACACCAGAGTTGAGAAACTAGTCTCGAAAAAACTACTGTGAAGTAAATTTGTTATTTCATCGTGAAATTTTGCAGTTTGTAATTCGAAAATACCTTTTCTTTAAATATACATATATATATATATATATATATATATATATATATATATATATATATATATATATATATATATATATATATATATACAGTGTTCCATCTCAGACGAGCCACCCCGTATATTTCATATACCAGAGTGGAAAAATTTTCCGAAACACGTCAAATGATTTTGTTTTGGGGACATCTTTGGACGTATATTTGAGGCTCGAACGAGCAACCACCTAATAGGGGGCGCTTCAACCCCTCAGAATGGAATAGGGGAGAGGTGTTGAGACAAAATCATTTGTCGTGTTTCGGAAAATGTTTCCACTCACTATGGGATAAGAAATATACGTCTGAGATGGAACAGCCTGTATATATATATATATATATATATATAAATATATATATATATATATATATATATATATAGATATATATATATATATACATATATAAATTTATATATAGATAGATAGATTTCTTCATGCTTCAAAATATGTACCTACATGACATGGCAAAAATTCACGATCTAAGAATTATTTTCACACGTTAACAATTTCAATATTAATCATTGTAAGAAACGTTATAAAATATAACACACATACAAGTGTATGGATATCTAAAAATAAAATGGGATACTATGCAAATACTTATGAGCCCAAGATCAAACTTTAAAACTGATGTTGAAAAAGTTCCTCATGTCATAGAGAACACTCTCAATAACTAAGCTCCTTATAGTCCTTCTGAAACCTCTCACCTGTAGACTTGTAGAGTTTGTACCGAAGGAGGCAAGGCGTTATAAAACATCCAGCACTAGAACGTTGCTCCGCTTCTCGATCTGCTAAGTCTGACATAGTCAACTCGTACTTTATCTGTCCCTCTTGTGACATATTCATGAAAATCACTATTCAGATTGTCCCTCGCAATGTTGTCAGGGGCATATATCAGACATTCAAAGACGAACAGTGAAGAGAACGTGATAATATCCAAACTCTTGAATGCTTCTCTACAATAATCACGATACCCAATCCCCGCAATCATACGTATAGCCCGACGCTGTAACCTGAAAACTCTATCAATTCCAGCACAGTGAACCCAAGCAAGAATCCTATAGTCTAGTCAACAAGTGCTTTTTTGTTCAACTTTTATTGAACAAAAATATGAGCATGGTGTCATTTGATTCGGAATAGAATGAAGATGTTTTTTGAAAATAATACAGTTCCGCTCGCAAAAATTGTAAAAAACAATTTACTGAAAAATAAAAAGGGATTTTGTGTTTGCTGCGAATTACTCAAAAACCAATAGAGATTTTTGATATAAAAAAATATTTGAAAAGAGGAAGAAATTTCCTATAATAAAGTCTTGTCTCGCGAAACTGTAGGATCAATATTTATAATTTTTTTAGAGGGTTAAAAATACGACCGAAAACGGTTAATCTGGCTTGCGCAAGTCAAGCCCATTTTGGACACTTTAACAATAAACATTATGTAACCATATTGAATACAAAAATTTATGTACGAAAAAATTGAGGCGCTTACTGTATGTGTAAATAAACAATAATTCTGTGGCAAAAAATTTTTACGGCGATTTTTCAATTAGTTATGCAATTGTTAATTATAAATTTTTTAGGTCTTGAACATGTAAATTGTAAGTGTTATAACTATTCAACTATAGTTTTGAGATTTTTTTCCTTTCTTTGAACTATTTTTGAAAGGCTTCCGAGTAGATCCCTGTTGAAAAAATTTAAATGTTCAATTTCCTTTTATCTTTCAGTTTATTGTTTATAACTTCAACAATAATTTTTTTTCATTTCACCTATAAGAAACAACGCATTTGTTTATAACAATGTTTTATACAACAGCAGAAGAAAATTGAGAAAAATCATATTTATGCAGCTCTCGATGATGAAAAACGGATCATTGAAATTATTTTTTAAAAAATTTTCATTTTGCATCTACGTGAATTGTTGATAAAAAACTGAAAAATTGAATTGAAATGCTTCAATTTTTTCAAATGGGATCTATTCTGAAGCCTTTAAAAATTGCTCGAAAAAAGGAAAAAAATTCATACCTATAGTTAAACAGTTATAACACTTACAATTTTCATGTTCAAGCACAAAAAAACTTATAATTAACTATTGCATAACTAATTGAAAAATCGTGATACAAATTTTTTGTCACCGAATTATTATTCATTTACCTATCCTGTAAGGTCCTGAATTTTTTCGTTAGTAAATTTTTGTATTCAATATGGTTAAATGGTGTTTATTGTTAAATTGTCTCAAATGGGCGTGACTTGCGCAAGCCAGATTACATGTTTTCGGTCGTATTTTTACTCCTCTGAGAAGATTATCAATATTGATCCTACAGTCATTGTTATAAGAAATTTTCTCCATTTTTGAATATTGTTTTAGATATAAGAAATCTCAATTGGATTTTGAGTTATTTACAGAAAACCAAACCCCTCTTTTCCTCTTTCAGTGTTTATAATTTTAACAATTTTCGACATACTTTATTTTTTTCAAAAAATATCTACATTCTATTTTGAATCGAATAGCATCCTGCTCATATTTTTCCGAGACTGCTGAAAAAAAGTTTAACATACACTTGTTGACTAGACTAACAGTGCATGTGGGATTCACAAAGAGCAAAATATGCCATCCTCAAAACATGTAAATATATTTTTGCATTTATATATATATATATATATATATATATATATATATATATATATATATATATATATATATATATATATATATATATATATATATATATATCTATATATATATATATATATATATATATATATATATATTATATATATATTATATACCTATTATACATATATATATATATAATATATATATATATATATATATATATGTTTTTTTTCATGTTCGCTCTGAGATAATCTGGTTGTCTTGTTTCCCGGTTTTTTTTCCGCGTTTGGGCTTCGTCTTCGTTAAAGTCTGCTCGACGTTTCGGCAAAATCACATTTGCCATCTTCAGGTAGATTTTCTTGGTCGGAATGACCAGTGTATTCAGTGTATTCATTCCGACCAAGAAGAGCTACCTGAAGATGGCAAATGTGATTTTGCCGAAACGTCGAGCAGACTTCAACGAAGACGAAGCCCATACGCGGATACAAACCCGGAAAACCAGACAACCATATATATATATATATATATATATATATATATATATATATATATATATATATATATATATATATATATATATATATATATATATATATATATATATATATATATATATATATATATATATATGTGTGCGGAAAAAGTAACCTCGTACGTGATAAACCAAAACAATAATGATAAGAGGATTCAACGGGTTGAAACAACGGGCCAGTTCAAATGTACTTCATTTATTCATAGTCAACGTTTCGGCTTTACATTCGAGCCTTCATCAGGACACTAAAAGGATTTGTTTAACATATCATCTAATAGATTTCTTCTTCCATATTAATTAACTAAGACTTACCGGATAACGAGATTGAGAACGAAAATTAACATCTCAGAAAAACAGAAAAACATCTACCATATCGCATTATTTATTCACACTAAACATATTTAAACTCACATTTAACAATAAGATGAGAGGCATTTTTAATTTTCGGCCTTTTAAATGCCTCTCATCTTATTGTTAAATGTGAGTTTAAATATGTTTAGTGTGAATGTTAGACTAGATAATGCGATATGGTAGATGTTTTTCTGTTTTTCTGAGATGTTAATTTTCGTTCTCAATCTCGTTATCCGCTAAGTCTTAGTTGTTCAATATGGAAGAAGAAATCTATTAGATAATATGTTAAACAAATCCTTTAGTGTCCTGATGAAGGCTCGAATGTAAAGCCGAAACGTTGACTATGAATGAATGAAGTACATTTGAACTGGCCCGTTGTTTCAACCCGTTGAATCCTCTTATCATTATTGTTTATATATATATATATATATATATATATATATATATATATATATATATATATATATATGTATATATCAATATACAGGGTTATTCACGGGGGATGGCACATTAGACGTTTCTGGTGAACCATACGACGGATCACTCTGAAAATTTACTGGAGAGCATAGTCGGACATTCTACCCAACTAAAATTATTTTATCAATTTTATTAACTGTCCAAAAATATTAAACAAATTTATAGGAACTTCGTTTGAATAGTTTTGTTCCATCGTTTTTGGAGGTATTTGCAACTTCTGAGATGTCAAAAATATCGATACTATTAGTAGTTTGTCACAAAGTTACTGTCTAAATACCGAATGGGGACACCATGTACAAGGAACATTTTTACAAATAAATGCAAATAAGTCCGAAACCTGACTAGTTAGGTATATGTATGATATACATAAATAAAAAGGAAATTCTAGTAGCTTTCCGAATTTTTAATAATATACAGGGCATTCCATTTGAAATAATCAACTTTCAGTCTTTTTCTCAAGCAAACGAAATAACTGTATTTTTTTACCACCCTGTATTGAAGTAACGCAGATTAGGCATAGGTGTAGGAAGCCCCCAAGTATCACCAAACTCCAACCCAAATTTCGATATCACATTATTTCTCAACTCAAAGATATCAGCGTTTTAATAGGTCTTGATTTCCGAAGAAAAAAAATGAAAATAATTTTTATTTCGAAAACGGTAAGAGATAGGTATAGAGAAATATCATAAAAAGTTATTGGGAAATTGTTGGAGATTCTGAAAATAATATTATATACAGGGTATTCCAATTTGAAAAATCAAAGTTGCTACTACTTTCTAATAGAAGTGGCATCACCGCATTACCAAACATATTTTAGTTGGGTAGAGAATGTCCGACTATGCCCTCCAGTAAATTTTCAAAGTGATCCGTCGTATGGTTCACCAGAAACTTCTAATGTGCCATCCACCGTGAATCACCCTGTATATTGTGTTTAAATGAAAACATGATTATTATCAGATTCAGCGAATACGTTAATTGAATCATTATAGATCAAAGACAATTCTTCGAATATCATTTGTGCAATTAATTCGTTTTGTGGCATATTATTCCATAACTGCCAAAACCAAGAAGAAATAATCTCCGAGAAACATCCAATTAGGAATCCCCTTCGGCTGATGAATTATAAGGATGGGAGCTTATCACGAATTAGGTTCAAACTTGAATTTTACTGCGGGAAATATAAATTCCCTCAAATTCATCAATTGAAAAAAGATCTGGCCAACCAGCATGGGGAATATTATAAACAAATTCAATTAAATCTGTAACATTAAATGTAATCAATTTGTGAAGCAATGATGAGAGCGTATAATAATGTTTCACGGCTTTATCAACGTTTTCTTCACTGAATCGATCCTAAGGTGCATGTAACCAAGCAAACTAAAATCCCCTGTAGGATTACAATTTCCCAATTTATTTAATGAATTTAATATTTGCAAGGGTGAAATATTCGCGAGAATATTAGGAAAGAACGGAAGATTTAGAGCAGTGGTTCTTAACCGGTAGTACGCGGACCACTGGTGGTCCCTAGAAGCACTCGAGGTGGTCCGCGAAGTCGTCCTAAAAATATTGAATGAGTCATATAATTGAATAAGTCGCGTTCGGTCATTTCAGCCCCCTTCACTCTGCGCATCTTTTTAATATATGCAATGTGATGAATTTGACGACGTTTGACGATGCTGTCAATTACTTGTATTTGCTTGATTTCTGCATAACAATAAAGCATTAAAAGAAAAGTATCTGTTTTCCAAATGACTGGAAACAAGGAAAGGTGTTGATGCTATGGATGAAATATGTAAGTCTATATTTTGAGAAATATCGTCTTCAATGGCAAATGCTTGCGGAAATTTGTACGGATGGTGCTCCTGCTATGCTTGATTCCAGATCTGGCTTTGCTGCATTGATGAAACGAAAAATCCATCTGCAAGATCAAATAAGCTTTCATTATTTATTTATTTATTAATTTGTTCATTTGGTCTACAGCTTCGATCGCGTGAAGTCATAAGCGGACTATAGGTGTCTTACACTTTCAAGTACATTTGTATGTTTTTCAGAAATATTAACGTATTTTCATCATTTCTATTCAATAATGTCTGCCATGTTTTCGTCAATTTTCAGAGTTTTCTGTTGAGCAGTTGATCTCTTGCAGCAGTTTACGCAAGTTGGTGGTTCTTCTTTTTTCATTAGGTAGTCTCGTGCGTGATGCGTGTAGGACCAATATTATTTAGTTGTTTTTTTTTGCTTAAATAAATGAATTGAACCTTCAACTCCAAGAGTCGGTAAATTAAAAGTTTCACGGCATTGACAATATATTTGCATATGAAGGTAAAATCAATGCGTTTATCGCAAACAGCGAGTTATGGATCAACAAAATCAAAAGTGACAATATTTCTGCGTTCGATAATTTGTATAAAATAATTGGGAAACACAAGCCAAGGAAAAGAAGAATTACAAAACAAACATGATACTCCATTTAACAAATTTGAAAAGTGATCTCAGTCGTTTTTTTCCGGTCTACGAGGACAAAAAGTATTCAGAAACTGGTCCGCAATCCTTTCATTGTCAGAGTTTTTTAGTTCTTGATGAAATTGAAAAAAAAAATTATCAAAATGCATCACGTCAAACAAATTGAAATATATAATCGAGGCAGGAATAAATCTTGAAGATTTTTGTATTCAAAAGGTAATTTTTTTCCCAAAGATTCAAGATATACCTCATTTGACTCTGAGCAGGGGATCTCGACGCTTTTCATAATGAAAAACAAGCATTGAAATCTTGCCGACATATGTTTGGCTTTCAGTAGCACTGAGCCAACGATTTTAAAGTTATTTGAGATTATGCAGTCACAAATCATTATGAAAAGGTTAAGAACCACTGATTTAGAGGGTGAACTAATTTGATGCGAAAACTGTGCATTTTGATAACCATTCAGATTCCAAGCAACTCAAATCATACGAGGATAAATACCTATCAAATTATTCGAACAAAAAAATTAATTTACCAATGAATTGAAGTTACATATTATATATAGTTATATATCCATTTTATGTTGAAATTTGTAGAATTTTGGAGATTTTCGAGTATTGTTCATTTCTACAACCACTACAATTTAGTGAGAAGTACAAAAAATTTGTGTGTGAATTCCGTTGATATCAGGAAGGTGCTATTTGTGTGTTTCAAATGTTTTTTCACTCCCGCAACATGTAGGTATGTAAAATCCTGTGAAAAGAAGTTTCCTCCTGTACCTATTAGCACTTCTGTGCGAGTTGCAGTACCAGAGGTTGATAGAGGACGTGTTGATGCATGTACATAATACCATAGGCGTAGTCTTGGATAAAACTGATAATGAACTCTATCAAATTGGTACCAAGAACGAAAACAATTGAATTCTAGATCTCACTTCAATGTTTCTCCGAGAGTTCTTCTAGATGTAAAGGATGTACCGAGTACGGAAATTACACTACGTTCGGTTGAAAACCGGCCGAGAATTTGACAATTGCCTTTGCAAGAAGAACTGTAGTACAGCAAAATGTCTGTGCTATAAAAATAAACTATTTCATAGCATACATTTCCTAGGAATTGTATACATTTCCTAGGAATTGTATACATTTCCTAGGAATTGTATAGGTACAATTCCTAGGAAATTGTATACAATTCCTAGGAAATTGTACACAATTCCTAGGTTTCGTACATTCCGGTAACATTATTATTAATTTTACATTATTATTAATTTTACGACAAAAAGTTATTCTTATTAAAAATTTCTGCATAATCTACCTGAAGTGCAACCATCAAATATTACTTTTTTTTCAGTCTTATAGGCGGTTTTCAAAAGAATATTAATTTGGGTTAAGAGTAAAGTACCTACCTTCATTTTTGACAATATCAAAAACCAGCAGTATTTTTGTTGCAGTATTTTGATGATGCATTGAAATAATCTATGAATAGAACAATTAGCTATTTTACAACAATTATCAACTAGCATTCAGTGGTAATAATATATGTATCGAAAACTTTTATTTCTAGTAGGATGTGATTAAGTGAATGCATTTCCAATCAAATTGCCATAATATTTTATCTGCCATTAAACATCAAATAAAATTTGTTAACTTGCCAGTGATGTTTAGTGTGCGAAAAAAAATTGCAAATGTGTTAATCGTTGGTGATAATAATAAAACCTAGCAAGAAGCAGCTGAAATATTTATAATATTATCTGCAGTAGAAAAACATAAATTATCGCTTCAACATAGAAGTTAAGAAAGGTGAAGGTTATCAAATTTTTAACGCATGAAGAGAACATTGTATATTTCAACCTAAGTAATTCACAATTTTAAATGAATTTTGTTCATAAAAGTTTTCGATATCGTCAAAAAAAAAGTTACATCACTAAGCAGGCGCTATAACTTAAGGGTGTTATTTAATAATTGTCCGATGATTAACTGCAGGTTTCCTCAGTTATTTATAAGGTAAAAAGTTCACATAAGCATGGCTCCGCAAGGCGTTTATTTTTGAAATAATAGTTTTTAATTCGAAAATACCTTTTCTATATATATATATATATATATATTTAAATATATATATATATATATATATATATATATATATATATATATATATATATATATATATATATATATATATACAAATTGATATATAGATAGAAAGCTTTCTTCGTGCTTCAAGATACTTGAGGAAGATAAATTAGGATTAGGAATATTTTTAGATTTAACAAGTGCTTATGATTGCCTTTTTAGACAATTTTTGTCAGTAAAATTAGAAGTGATAGGTTTGAGAGGTAGTACAAAAGGCTGGATTGATTCATATCTTTCAAGTCGTCAACAAAGTGTTTGCATCACTAATAATGGAAGAGATTATAAATCTAAATTTGCGGAATCAAAATTTGGTATACCACAGGGAAGTGTTCTAGGTCCTGTTTTATTCATTGTTTTCATTAATGATCTATGTACTTTGGAAAGAGATTATTTCGATGCAATAACATGTTTTGCAGATGACACTAATATCATTCTGGGAGATAAGGAGTTTGAATTACTGGAGATTGAAGCGGATATGGCTTTCAGACAGTTGAAATCATGGTTTACTGCTAATAGATTAATCATTAATAATGAAAAGACTAAATTGATTTTATTTAGTACTCAAAGATCTGTTAAAAATAAAGAAAATAATGTTGAAATTGATGGAATAAGTATAAAACTTGAAGAGTCAACAAAATTCTTAGGGGTTTACATAGACCAATACTTAAAGTGGACTAGTCATATTGATTATTTATCTCGTCAACTATGTCAGGTTGGATATGGTATTCGTTTATTGTCAAATTATTTAAATAATAAAAGTTTGAAGATGGTATATCATGCAAACTTTGAGTCGGTTTTAAGATATGGGATCATATTTTGGGGTTCTAGTTCAGAGGTGCAAAGATTGTTTGTTATACAAAAGAGAATTTTAAGATTAATATCAAAATTGAAAGTTCTTGATTCATGTAGAGGAGTATTTGAAAAAAATGGTATCTTGACAGTCTATGGTATTTACTTGTATGAATACCTAATATTTTTCTTTAAAAACTAACCTAGCTTTGCTATACATATGACAGACCATAAGTATGAGACAAGAACTCTAAATTTTAATTATCCTAAGCATAGATTGACCTTAACTGAAAAACATCCTTCTTATATGTGTATAAAAGTATATAATAAGTTACCGGATGAAATCAAGAAAATTACTAACTTTAAATTATTCAAAAAGAAAGTCAAAGATATGCTCATTAAATTAGAACCCTACTCCCTGCTAGAGTATTTGAATTGATGATTGTTTCATGCTCAGTAGGGGTGGGAAAGTTTCTTTGTTTAACACTGTTTAGTTGTATGTGTAGCATTAAATGTTGTAGATGTGCTTTACATGCTTCAAAATAAAGATTGTTATTATTATTATTATTATTATTATTATTATTATTATTATTATTATTATTATTATTATTATGTACATGACATGACAAAAATTCTTGATGTAGCAATTATTTTCACACGTTAGCAATTTCAATATTAATCATTATGAGAAACATTATAAAATATTATATATATACAAATGTATGGATATCTAAAAATAAAATGGAACACCTATTCAAATACTCATGAGTCCAAGATCAAACTTTAAAACTGATGTTGAAAAAGTTCCTCATGTCATAGAGAACACTCTCAATAAGTAAGCTCCTTATAGTCCTTCTGAAACCTCTCACTTGTAGACTTGTAGAGTTTGTACTGAAGGAGGCAAGCCGTTATAAAACATCCAGCACTGGAACGTTGGTCCGCTTCTCGATCTGCTAAGTCTGACATAGTCAACTCGTACTTTATCCCTCCCTCTTGTCACATATTCATGAAAATCACTATTCAGATTGTCCTTCGCAATGTTGTCAGGGGCATATATCAGACATCCAATGACGAACAGTGCAGAGAACGTGATAATATCCAAACTCTTGAATGCTTCTCTACAATAATCACGATACCCAATTCCAGCACAGTGAACCCAAGCAAAAATCCTATAGTCTAGTCAACAAGTGCTTTTTTGTTCAACTTTTATTCAACAAAAATATAAGCAAGGTGTCATTCGATTGGGATAGAATGAAGATGTTTTTTGAAAATAATACAGTTCCGTTCGCAAAAATTGTAAAAGTTATAAACAATTTACTGAAAGATAAGAACGGAGGTTTGGTTTTCTGCGAATAAATCAAAAACCAATCAATTGAGGTTTTTGATCTAAACAAAAGTTTGAAAAGAGGAGGAAATTTCCTATAATAAAGTCTCATCTCCCGAAACTGTAGGATCAATATTTATAATTTTCTCAGAGGGGTAAAAATACGACCGAAAATGGGAACATTATGTAACCATATTAAATACAACAATTTTGGTACGAAAAAATTAAGGCGCTTACTGGATAGGTAAATAAACAATAATTCGGTGGCAAAAACTCTTTATCACGATTTTACAATTACTTATTTGATTTTTGAAATAATGTCGATATTTGATCTTAGTTTGGCTCTAAATTCTAGGACGCGCCACGTATATACATGCCTTTTTCTCTTTCCACGAGTCTCAACTTTTTCGTACATGAATGCATCACATTTTCTAGAAGAAGAATCTATTCGTCTATCACTTTTACGTGAAAAATTTTTTCTTGTCAAAAGTCGCCACAAGCAATGGTTCTCGAGATATTCTGATTTAAATTAATCGATGCATTCAATCTTCTCTTCATTGATTCGCGGACTCGTTGAAAATAAAAGTACCTACCAAGTAGGCTAGGAGGTTTATCTTGCAATGTTTTTTCACTTTTTGAAATGTACCAAGTAGGCTATTAATTTGTCACGTCAAAAATAAAATAAAATTTTCAACAACCTTCATCTCAAAAATGAAGGTCATGCTTAATATGAACTTTTCAAATTATATCTGACTGAGGAATCGTCCCGTAATACTTAGTGAATAACACCGTGTATGTATACAATATTCAAGGACCGTTATAAATACGGTATTTGTTTTCGTATTGCATTTGTCTAATAGTTAATTGTTGTTATTCTTTTCTGATAATTCCCAATTTCCACTTTAGAATAAATTTATTACATAATGTGATTGTTGGGAAAAGTATCTAGATCACTTAAGACCACTTATTTATTAGACTTGTTTTGCAATTGGTAAAATAAAACAGTAAAACATGAAAAATAACGTAAACTCAAAGTGCATTTTATTCTCCCTCCTCATAGAACTACAGATTGACTAATGACAGTAGTGACATTTGACATTGACACCAAACATGGAACATAGATCACAGGTACAAAGAGTATATACTCTATGGGGAATCATAGTGTTGGGTTACAACAGTTCGGCCATTCTGACATTTTGACAACAATCAATCAGGAGGCTCCGTGGCGGAGAGGTTATAGGTAGCGCTATGCCGTCTTCGTTGACGGAGTTGGTGGGTTCGATTCCCACCGTATTCCTGTGTGTTTGTGTGCGTTCTGAGTTTTCAGTGGTTTCCCTCATTTATTAATTTGATGGTTAATGTCCATAGATGACGAAGCCAAATTGTACGGGGGTCGGGCGGTGTGAGAGGGCACACGTCCCACCTCTTTTAAAAAAAAAAAAAAAGGAAAATTCTTCAATAATTAAAAAAATTATCAAACAACTTTCCAAGGGAGCTGGTTATATGAATTCATAATTTTTTTAATATTGAAAAATTTTCCTTTAAGTAGGTAGTATATTAAATTGTACATGGTCAACTTGTCGGCTGATGTACTGCTTTCTGCTTTTATGTAACTACGTCAATTGTTGTTGATTCGTAAAGAGCTGATAATTTTATTCTCTCAAATATTTTTTAGAAATCTTTTTGGAAATGTTGCCCCTTCAATAAGGAAATCCGAGGTGAAATTGTAGCTTCCATGCGAAAAGGCACACCAGAGTGGTTCAATTACTTGAGAGCAACCATAATGTGCGATGACGAATACGACAATTCATTTGTGGACTTTTGCACAGAAGTTTACGTTCATTTAGAGCATGGATTATCACACTATCATCCACTTTTTGAAGGGTGAGATAAAATTAATCAGTTATGCAAATTAAGAAGAAAAATATTTTTATTTTTTGAAATCTATCTAATAAATTTTTTTTCAATTTAATTTATATTTTAAAGTCACTTATGTTTTCTTGAAATCAAGAAGTCCTAAGTGACTCAAAAGTAAATTCATCAATTAAAATCAATTGAATGTTATCGACAACAATTTTTATGAAATTCTTTGATCTTGATTGAATAAGTAAAAGAATATTATAATAATTCTTCTCATATATATAAATAAATATATATATATATATATATATATATATATATATATATATATATATATATATATATATAATATATATAATTATTTATATATATTTATATATATATATATATATATTTTTATTATATATATATATAGAGAAATAAAAATATATATATATATATATATATATATATATAATATAATCTCTTGATAATTATTAGCAATAACAGGCTTGTTGAATCTCAAAAAACTCGATTTTATTAAAAAGTGAGTGAAAGAGATTCAACAAGCCTGTTATTGCTAATAATTATCAAGAGATTAGAAGTAGTTCACAGGCAACAACAATTCGAATGAATATATATAATATATATATATATATATAATATATATATATATATATATATATATATATATATATATATATATATATGTATATATATATATATTATATATATATATATATATATATATATATATATATATATTTATGTCAATATATATATATAAACAGTGAGTTTCAAGAAGTTTGCACCATATGGAAAACATTTTTATCATACAATTATCAGAAAATTTTATTCTTGTTAAAAATTTTTGCATTGCGGAAAACTTTGATTTAAGATGTCAAAATTGTAAATTTCTGAACGCTGTATAGGGGAGAACAAAAAATAGATATTTGGATCAAGAGTAAACTACTCCTTTTTTCGACATTATCAAAAAAGTTCATTTAGATAAGTTGTTTATATTTGAAAACAAAAAAAACCATTTTTTATGGTTCATAAAGAGTACAAGGATGTCATTAACATGTTAGGCGCCTTCCTCATATAGCTATAATTAATTCAATCAATTATTTCTTCTGATTGATGGTTCTACTGATGGTTACTATGGACATACATACAGAGAGAAATATTAAATTTGCACCAAAAATTTAATCCATTTTCAACAAACATCTATATACCTACTAGTTCGAATGATAAATTGAACTTAATTTCAAATTGAAATATTACTATAGTAATATGAGGGAGCCGCCTCATATATGAGATACTAAGTACTCTTTATGAGGCGTGGACAATAAAAAAATTGATTGTTTTTGTTTTGTTGCGTAGATAGCTGTGATTTCAAATTTGAATATTGTTTTCAAATCTGAACAATTTTTCTAAATAAACTTTCTTAATGTTGTCGAAAATAACATCTCAGATCGAAGTTGATAATTTCATTTTCTCTTTCTTTCTTAATAATAATGAAATTTGTTTTGGCTGTGCTATATTTTCACATTTTCTGATATTTTTTATTTGCATTTTAATGTTTGAAAAATAATTTTATTGATAAGCTAAAGTTTCTTCAAAATTCCTGACTTTTATCATTTATTTCATAAATTTGTCTTAAACGTTTTTTCTATTTCAGGACAAACGGTATACCATATTTAAGTGTAGTTTTCAAACAAATAGATAAACTCATGTCAGATGAAGTAATTTCATTCCTGAATCAGAATGAACACCCAGATTCAGCATACAGTCGTCTAATTTTTTCTGTATACTTGGAAGTTAAAGACCTTGCTAGCTTCAGTCACAACCTTCCTTCTGGAGCTGACCATAAACTTCTACTACCGCGATGTCATGAATGGTTCGAGCCATCGGTTAGTTGTTGGTTGGATGTATGTAAAGCGAAAGCACTACAAAGGGTGAGTTCATGACATTTTATTTGAAAAAACCACTGCAAATTGAATCAATACTGTGTAATTCATAAAAGCGGAATGGGTTAACCTGAAAACCCCTCAGAAGACATATCACTCGATTTTCACAATAATTTTTAATTTGTACCTCGTTTTTTTCCTCACCACTATTTTGTATTGAACTGTGATATCATTTGTAAAATCGAAATATTTATTCCAAAAGAACCCTAAAACGACATATTACTCGATTTTTAACGAAAAATTACGTTTATTCTATAATTAACACCCTTTGTCATCCCCTTTCCTTGAACCAAATTGGCTCAAACATAATCCAAATCGTTCTCTTATGGAGATCTACCTATGAACCAAATTTGAAGTTAATAACTCAATGCCTTCAAAACTTATGGAGGCAACCAACAGACAGAGCGACAGACCGACCGACACCGGCCGCTCAAAAAATGACAAGAAATAGCTAGACGTAAACACGAACAATTTATGTAAATACTCAATTTTATAATATTTTATCACTTGCTTCAGTCACATATTTTAAATAGATTCATGTCGATTTTTATCAGATTTCTTCAAATGCCATTTCATGCGAAAGTTGAATAGAATAAATAATGACTATGTGATATTGAATTTTGTCTTTCATTCGACATCTTGAAATCTTATTCATCAAATATAGTAGGAATTTGCCCCTCTAGATATTATTACTTCACATTTTTGCATGGATATACTTGTATTCTATTTACGAATTCGTGTTCAGATGATTTAAATTTTTCTATAGTAAATCACTTCGAATTAAACTTCTGATACTTCGGTTTTGGTCTGGAAATCTTCTCTTTTTCATTTCCGGTTATTGGTTGTAAAAAATCACTATTTCCTGTTTTTCAATTATTGTACTTCGGGTACAAAATGGGTATTTCTGCGTTTAGCTACTACGTATATACAAACATCCATTTCTATATAAAAGAAAATGAAGATAAGTATATCAAACAACATCCAGATTTTCATTTTTGAATCCAGTTCAATGAGTTCAGTTCAGTGTATTGAACAAAGTCTATTTTCCATTCGAATTCAAATTCTATTATACTATCTCGGTCTTTGGACTTACATTAACCTTTTATTCAGATAAAAGGACTCCCACACTACGTGTTTCGGTAAGACTACCTTTTTAGTCGTATTTTCTCCGAAAATAATAGACCATTGCATTGTATCGAAGGGAAATCCGAGAGTGGTTTTTATATCCGATTTTCCGATTATATATATATATATATATATATATATATATATATATATATATATATATATATATATATATATATATATATAATGTATATATCTAATATATAAAATTCGTCACGGTGTCAGAAGTTAAACTCCTCCGAAATGGCTCGACCGATTCTCATATAATTTTCTGTTCATATCGGGTAGGTCTGAGAATCGGCTAACATCTATTTTTCATCCCCCTAAATGTTTTGTTAATTTAATTTTTTTATTTTTCAGACAAAATTTTCTGTTCTATTTTTTCATGATACAGCATTCAAAAATACATACAATTCTGTAGTCAAAGTTTTTGATTTATTAAGGTTTACTAATCGGATGAGTGAGGAATAACCTCTACACAATGGCATTGAAAACGAAACTGAACTAATATTCTTCGCTTGCAACTAACACATGAAAGGCAGCGGACGTATGAACCATGACAAAAAAACAATATGCTACACGGTCACCTCTTTATTCTGATAAAATTTTCTTTATTTAGAATGTTGAAATATCCTTGATTGAGATTCGCAATATCAGTTCTTGAATTAATAGAATTATTTAATTTGATACCTAACATTTCATAGATCAACCGCTTATACAATAATCGTTCTTTCTTCAAAATAACTATTTCAAAATGTTCAACTAATGAAGTTTTTAGTTGTATATTTGTTTTGCTGATTGAATATTTATGCTCTTCTATACGTTTGCCTTAATATCTTTTAGTTTGACCTATGTAGTAGGTACCTACTTGTTACATTGGAGACAAGGAACTTTATAAATTACATTGATCTCTGGAAGTTTTATCTTTTAATTTGCTGGAGAAATATAGGTAGTTAGTGCTATGATTTTTGAAAACTATATATATATATATATATATATATATATATATATATATATATATATATATATATATATATATATATATATATATATATATATATATATATATATATGTCACCGGAAAATAACAAGAACCGCAAGTTTATAAAAGAGATTTACCACAGAGCTACGAAAGTTTTATAGTGGCCATGGCCAAAGTAGTAAGAAATCGGAATTTATAGAGGAAAAAACTAAAAATGTCATTAAAATGTTTTATGATTGTTTTTTCTTTTTTAATAAACCTCTTTAATACCTTAGAACACCATTTCTGTTGTTTTATTTTGGTAGAGTGAAGTAGGGGTCATTAGCATATTATGTAAAAAAGTAACCCTGTATTATAAGTACCTACCTAGTTTTAAAGTAAAAATACTGTTAGGTAGGTAATCTAAACTGATAAATTAATAGTTTGGCAAGTCTGATTGTACCTAAGTCTATAGACACAAGCTTTGCCACTGTCAACATCGACCAATCAGAGAGCAGTGTGTTATTTGCCGTATTTCAAAGAAGCGTAAATTTAAAAGCTCTTCTTTTATTGGTCGAACCGTTTAGAATCTTACGAATGGATATCCGTTAGTTTATAAACTTACCACGAGACGTCGCAAATTGATAAATTTTCGAAAATGTGGACGTAAAATAATACAATTCTTCTCTCGTTTAGAATCCTACGAAGGTTTATAAATTTCCTAGGAAATTTTGGATAGTTTTTGAAAAAAATTAAGTTCCGTTCGAGAAAATTGTAAAAGTGATAAACAATTTACTGAAAATAAAGAAAACAGTTTGTTTTTTCAAATATCTCAAAAACTGATAGTTATTTTGATATCTAAATAAAGATACAAAAAGAGGAGGAAATTTCCTATAAGAACTGTAGGATAAACATTTATACTTTTCTCAGAGGGGTAAAAATACGGCCGAAAACAGGTAATCTGGCTTGCGATAGTCACGCCCATTTGGGACACTTCAAAAATAAACATTATTCAACTATATTAAATATGGAAATTAAGGAATAAAAAATTTCAGGTTCTTACTGGATAGGTAAATGAACAATAATCCAGCGACAACAAATTTTTATCGCTATTTTTCGCGCATTAGTTATGCGATAATTTTTTGCTGCTTGAACAAGAATATTGCATGTGTGTTAACTGTTAAACTATAAATCTGATATTTTTTTCCTCTCTTGGAGCTAGTTTCGAAAGACCTCAGAATAGATCCCCGTTAAAAAATTCGATTTTTTAGATTTTTCCGAACAATTTACTTAGTTGCAAAATTAAACACTCCAATGATAACTTTTTTCTCCTGATTCTCTCATAAAAAACGCATTTATTTACAATAATTTTTTAAACAATGGGAGATGAACATTGAAAACAACCATTTCCATGTAATTCATTAAAAAAAATTCCAATTTGAATTTGCAAAACTACGTAAATTGTTAATAAAAAACTAAAATTTTTTTTATTTCTTCAACAGTGATTTACTTTAATAGCTCCAAGAATGAAAAAATCTCAGATCTATACATGAACAGTTATCACAATTTTCATGTCCAAGCACCAAAAAACTGATAATTAACTATTGCATAACTAATAGAAAAACTCTATTATCGCCGGATTATTGCTCATTCACCGATTCAGTAACTTTTCTTATTTTATATGGTTAAATAATGTTTATTGTTGAAGTGTCC
Organism: Cynegetis impunctata; assembly: GCA_030704885.1. Lineage (NCBI taxonomy): Eukaryota > Metazoa > Arthropoda > Insecta > Coleoptera > Coccinellidae > Cynegetis > Cynegetis impunctata. Next base: position 140,813 of record JARQZK010003706.1, on the reverse strand, counting down.
TAAATGGGCGTGGCTTGCCCAAACGAAGTTACCCCTTTTCAGCCGTATTTTTACCTCTCTGAGAAAATTATGAATATTGACTCTACAGTCAAAAATCTCAATTATTTTTTGACATATTGGCTAAAAACCAATCCCCTTTCTTTAAGTAGGTATATTGTTTATAACTTTCACAATTTTCGATTGCGAATTTCTAATTCTCCCAAAAAAACATCTACATGCTACAAATCGAATGACACTTAGTTTTTATTCTCCCGAAAGTGCTGAAAGAGTTGAACAAAAAAGCACTTGTTGACTAGACTATTTTTATTAACTCCAGGGACCTAAAGTTTAACGCCGGTTCCGAACGGCCAATGGGCTTGAATCTAAATCATTGCCCAACAGATTATTTTTTGAACCACCAAAATCCGGACATACACTACACTCAAGAGCAAGGTGGGACTCGAACCCACAATCCTCTGTTTACAAGCGATACACCTCACCGCTGGGCTACAGAGGCCTCCTTGACTACACTAAATATATTAAAAAGATTTTCGGTGTTTTTCAAGCATGATTTATACGAAGTTGACAAAGCAGCTGATAAATTCATTAAAACTGACAAGTTTTATCAAAAAAGTTGAAAGTGTGGAAGAAATATTTAATTCGTCAAGGCGATGTCAAGCCTAAAATAAATTTTTTTTTCTGCTTATTTTGTACTACATGAAAGATTATTTTTATCAACAAATAAAACTTTAGACGAAAAACTTATGGAATTTTACACAAAGTCATATCCCCCCCATCGCAAAAAGCTATCTACGCCACTGTATATATATATATATATATATATATATATCTTTGTTTTTATAGTTTTGCTTTAGTTTTGAGTTAGAGAGCTGAGAGTTGGTATCTACCTATGTGAATTGAGTTTATATTAGGAAGGTACACACTGTAAGTTCAAAATCATTTCCTATATTGCCTCAATTTTTATGATGAAATTTCAAGCGTTTTTAGAATATTTCGCATCTCTACAACCACCCTTAACTCAGTTAAAATGCTAAAAATTTGTATTCGGTTGATGTAAGGTGCTATTTGAGGAATTCAAATGTTTGTTCTCACCACCGCAATTTGATGTAAAAATTCAATGCATTTCGCAGCTATTCAAGCTCTTGAGCCCCTTCAAACTGACTTGGGGTATTTAGAATTTGTATGTGAAAACAACAAAAATGACGTCAAGATACGACCTTAGTGACCGAGCTCTGCTGCTCACGAGTTTTTTTGTTTATAATAATAATAATAATATCCTTTATTAATTTCATTAGATAGCATTACAAAAAAATAACTAAAAACAAATAAATAAATACACTTTCAAGTACAACAAGAGTGTATCTGATCAGCCTGAATATTCTCACAGTTATATTGCTAAATTTTCTTTCACGTATGTCCGACATTTTCTTTTGAAATCCTCCAGAGAGTTGGAATCTTTTATAGAATTTGGCAAATTATTGTACAGTTTTAATCCATTATGAAATATATTTTTTTGATCAAATGTCCTACGTACTGTTTCAATATAAAAGTTTCCAGCATTTCTGGTATCTCGACTATGGACACTGGGGATTGGCACACAGTACTGTTGCAAATTTCTGGGCAAAGAGCCATTTAAGATTTTATATAAAAATACATATGTCTGTAGGTAAACTTTTTGTTTAACACTTAAAACTTCTACTGCTTGGAGCATGGCTGTAATATTTGTTCGCCTGTTGCAGTTCAGTATCACCCGTAAAGCTTGATTTTGCTTCCGTTGTACCTATTTTCCTAATTTCAAAGTTATTCAAGGTAAACAGCACTGTTGGACAATAATATAAATGAGGTTGGATTATGGTTTTGTATATTAAAGTTTTTGCCCACACACTTAGAATACTCCTTACTCTTCCTAGCGCATACACCTTTTTTAGCCATTTTTCCCATTACATAAGAGGCATGGTTGCCAAAAGACAAATGTTCATCAATAATTACTGCCAGATATTTAAAGGCTGTTACTTGTTCTATTTTAACACTTTCTATTTCCACCCCATTATGTGAAAGAACGTCTTGTTGAGTGTACTTATTTTTTATCACCATAAATTTAGTCTTTTCAATGTTTAACTTCATATTATTAAATTGCAACCACTTCAAAATTCTACTTAAGTCTTCATTGAGGATTTCTGTTATCTCACTCACATTCTTGCCAATACAGTACAATAGGGTATCATCAGCAAACAGTACTGCTGTATGTTGCACTGATTAATCCATTTCACAATGTCATTTATATCAATAATATCACAAATAGGTTTGGCCCTAATACAGTCCCCTGTGGTACACCTAAGGTACATTCTCTGCTAGCTGATTCACAATCACCGTATCGTGTTTTCTGTGTTCTGTTATGTAAATAACTTTCTAACCACTGTAATGCTGTTCCAGTTAATCCTAATTTTGATAACTTTTTAATAAGCAATGGTCTGCTTATGGTTTCAAATGCTCTGCGAAAATCTAGGAACACAGCCCCTATAATAAAGTTTTCCTTTAATGCAGTCTTCCAGCTTGCTATCGTATTTTGAAGAGCTGACTCACACTATCTGCCATAAAGCTGAATAAGATTATATTTTTTCATAACTTTATAATACCACAATATTGTCAATGTAATTAATGAACATAAGAAATATTAATTTTTGTATATTTGAAATTGAGATTGAGTATTTTGAACAAAATTTTAATTGTCTTATACTCAATTTATAAATTGAATGCGATTCCATAATTAACTGATTTCACAGTTGAGTAATTTGCCCTATTCGGAGAACGAAAATGAATCACGTTTGGGCATCCAACTCCCCACATAATAACAGTAGAGAAATTTAATTAGGTTTTGCCGCATTCGTGATTTCAGTATAAACTTCATTCACAAAAGCTGAACACGATTATTTTCTTGTTGCAACCGACTCCACGAGTTGAGTAACTAATTACAAATTATCATCCTGCGTTATGTCTGAAAAAAATTACCCATTCATCAAATCGAGAGTAGGAATTATTTGAAGGAAAATGTATTCTTTTAGTAACCTAGTTTGAATGGTTGTGAAAATTTATATTCCCCTGTCAGGAATGTAATTTAACTACAGTCAAAGTTACTAATTATTTTAGGTTATGTTTGATATCCATTCCTTCTACATAAATCATTTTACTGATGAATGATTAGAGCTTGTCTGCTTGAATTACGATTGACTTATAATGAATATTGTTTCACAATATGTACCTATTTTGAAGAATCTAGAAAAAATGCATTATATCTGCGTCACATAGAATATTTTTTCTTCGATAAAAGTGACTAGGGCAAATAAATTATCAGTAGAGTATACTGACATTTGTATATATGTATATATATATATATATATATATATATATATATATATATATATAGGCTTACCATACGTCCCGGTTTAGCCGGGACAGTCCCGGTATTTTGGTTTTGTCCCGGTGTCCCGCCCGGTTTGATCGATGTCCCGGAAAACGGGTGTAAGATGAAAAAAGGAATGAATAATAGCTGTAAGTAGTTTAATTATAACAATAGGCCTATGAGAAGGGTGAGGCTACCTAGAGGAAAGGTGTGCAGCAAAGAGACGTGAGCACTTTGTCTGAAACCACAGATTGACATTGTCAACTTTTTTTTAAGAAAATAGTTTTTATAATTGTTTATGTATTTGTAGGAAGACAAAAAGTTTTAGTTTTATAAAAAATAAACTTGACAAGACTTAGTTATTGTTCAATTAAACAAATTTATGAAGTATTTTAAATTTTATTTTATTAACACTTCTTTCTAGTTAGATCAGAAAAAATTATTCTCAAAAAGGCAAAAATATATATTTTTGAGAAGCAAAAATTTCCTTTTATTTTTGAAGGGTGCGTAGAACTAACAATCTAGTTCAAGATTCTTCTTTACGTCACTTGCGAGGATTAAAAAGTGATAAAACTTTTTGACACTGATTTTTTTAAAATTTTCCATGGGAAAGGACCCCGCTGTACTGGGAGGTACCCCCTCCGGTGAGGCCATTTCATATTAATGTGTCCCGGTTTCACACACCAAAAATATGGCAAGCCTATATATATATATATATATATATATATATATATATATATATATATATATATATATATATATATATATATATATATATATATATATATATATATATATATATATATATATATATATATATATATATATATATATATATATATATATATATATATATATATATATATATATATATATATATATACATATATATACATATCTATACACATAAATACATATATATATATATATATATATATATAAATATATATATATATATATATATATATATATATATATATGTATATATATATATATATATCTGATATAAAATTCTCGTGTCACGGTGTTAGAAGTTAAACTCCTCCGAAATGGCTCGACCGATTCTCTTGAAATTTTGTGTGCATATCGGGTAGGTCTGAAAATCGGCTGACATCTATTTTTCATCCCCCTAAATGTTAAGGGTGTTCCAGCCCTTAATTTTAATTTTTTGTTTTTCAGACAAAATTTTCTGTTTTATTTTTTTCATGATACAACATTGAAAAATACATACAACCCTAAACCTTCACCCCTTTACAATCAACCCCAATTTTTTATTTGTTAAACTCCTCCGAAATGGGTCGACCGATTCTCATGAAATTTGTGCATATCGGTTAAGTCTAAGAATCGAACAAAATCTATTTTTCATCCCCCTGAATTTTAAGGGTAATCCACCACTCAGTTTAAATTCTTTGTTTTTCAGAAAACATTTTCTGTTCTGTTTTTTTAATGATACGGCATACAAAAATAAATACAACCCTAAATTTTCACCCCTCTACGATCAACCCCTATTTTCATTTGTCGATCATAAAGTTCAATTTTTTTGACAAGATTCTTATTTTTATTTTCTCATGACTAAGAATAAAAATACCATCGCGAATTTCTTTTTTTTAAATTGTATCCACAGATCCACAATATGGCAATCGAAAATAATAATAGTCGGTCTGAGAATAGATAGTAATATATTTTTCATACCCCTATGTGATGAGGGTGGTCCACCCCAAACATTTTTATACATTTTTCGGACAATATTTTTAATTTCAATTTTTTTATGATGTTGCATTAAAAAGTACATACAACTATAAATTTTCACCCTTTTATCAACAACCCATATTTTTTAATAGCCATTTTAATAAAATAAACAACGTTTGCCGGGTCAGATAGATTGATAGATATATATAATGATAGATAGATTGTTGAATAGATAGATAGATAGAAAGATAGATAACTATCTTCTAGATAGATAGTTAGATAGAAAGATAGATAGATCAAAATAATTTATATGGCAGAACAACGTTTGCCGGGTCAGATGGATTGATAGGTATGAAGATAGATAGACAGGTAGATAGAATGATAGATACATAATTAGATAGATAGATAGATATATAGAAAGATAGATGACTATCTAGATGGATAGATAGATATAGATACATCGGCAGATAGATGCATAGATAGATAAAAATAATTTATATAGCAGAACAACGTTTGCTGGGTCAGCTAGTATATATATATATATATATATATATATATATATATATATATATATATATATATATATATATATATATATATATATATATATATATATATATATATATATATATATATATATATATATATATATATATATATATATATATATATATAAAAAGCATGCGTACAAAGTACCTACACAATGTCAGAACTGAAACTTCTTTGGCAAACTGATTTTTAAATCTCGTTTATATTTATACTGATCTAAAGCTTCAGATTTCCGACACTTCGAGGGAGAAAAAAGGGAAGATATGTTAGGAATGCAATGAATTTAATTAAAATAATAAAAGTGTCGAAAATTAATACAAATTGATTGTTGGACGGCCATCAGATGCGTCCGCAGCCTTATCGCGGCGAACTGCGCCATCTTGATTGCGAAAGCTTAACCGGTCACCGGTGTCGCTGATCGTTGAGTACGAGAAGAACGCGAGACACACGACTTCGGTCACTTTCTTTAAGCGCACAGTAACACGATCTCCCTTTCTCTCTCCCTCCTCCCACTGCAGGATTATGTGCTTCCAATCGGTCTCAATCGCTCTCTTCCTCTTGGACAAAAACGTTTCACATCCGTTTCATCCATATGAATTTTACCCTCATGCGCGCAAAGAAGTTTCACTTCAAAAATGGAAACATTCATTTGAAATAAAAAATGCGAAAAAATCATGTTTGTTGAGTGCGGTCCATATGCCCGTTCGGATCTCGAGGGCAGAATTTATCGATAAATGTTCTACAGGGCCTAGAGCGAGCATATGGACCGCACACAATCTGACGATGTTGGTGGGCAAGAGGTTCTAAAACCAAGAAAAACTATTGCCTGTAGAAAAGGGAAGATAAAAGTCACAAGGTGAGAAGAGATTGTGTAAGGAGCAATGAGACAAATTTTGAAAAAATATTGAAAAAAATCTATCGCAGCGAGCTGTATTAGAAAAGTTTTTCAAAACGTATTCAGTTTAAAAAATCTATTCGTTCAATTATGATTTTTGTTTCAAATCCTAAAAACAAAAATTGCGCCTTCTATCGTGTGAACAATATTCATTTCCTCCTCCGGAGGGTCAACCCCCTAACCAATTCGAAACAAAACCAATCCCATTCAAGATATCATACAAAACTACCTAGATACAAACTTTCAACCCTATTGCTATAAAATTGCGCCTTCTGTAGTGTAAACAAGATTTATTTTCCCCCTGGGGGGTCAAACCCTAACCAATTCGAACCAAAACTAATCCCATCCAAGATATCATAGGAAACTACCTATTTAAAAATTTTCAACCCTATCGCTGAAGAATTGCGCCCTTTATCGTGTAAACAAGATTTATTTTTCCTTCGAGGGGGTCAACCCCCCAACCAATTCAAACCAAAACTAATTCCATCCAAGATATCATACGAAACTACTTATTTACAAAGTTTCAACCCTATTGCTTCAAAATTGCGCCCTTTATCGTGTAAACAAGATTTCTTTCTTTCCACAGAGGGTCAATCCCCCAACCAATTCGAACCAATCCCACTCAAGGTATTATACAAAACTACCTATTTACAAACTCTCAACCCTATTGCTACAAAATTGCGCCGTTTATCGTGTAAACAAGATTTATTTCCCATTATTTCCATTTTCAAAGTGAAAACCTGCTAAAATCTAAAGTAACAAAATGGTAATATTTTGCATGGTATGTCCTGGAAAACCGCACTACTATATTCTGTGTTTGGCGGAAAAACACAAATAATAATATCGATAAAGAAATTTGGTTCTATAATGTTCAACTATTATGTAATGAAAGTTACATTTTTTTGTTAATTTTGTCTATTTTCTACCCTAATAAAAATAATTGAATGAAAATAGGTAGAGTTGATGTAAACATAGCACATATTTGAAATTATAATCCGAGTTTGTTTGAATTATGTCCGCGAAAACGAAAACAACATGAAAAGTAAGTTTTTTGGTTTTACAATGGAGTAGGTGTGCTTGGAAAAAAAACAACAAACGGCCCAATAGTCCAGTATTTGACGGTTTTCGGCTCAGAATTCTTTCGGACTGAACCGATTTTGATGAAAATTAGTGAGTAAGTGTATTTTACCCTCCTTTTCAAAAGTTATATGGTGTCGATGTGTGCTTTTGCCCTGGGGGTGAATGCCACCCTTTTTGGGGTGGCATTCCATTGGGGTAAAATTAAAAAAATTAAAGTAACCCCAGGAATCTATAGAGGGGTTAATTTTAAGCAAAAAGTTTTCCATAAAGTTTTTATATAAGGTAATATTTTTCGAGTTATCCACGATTGAAAATTTTGATTTTTCAATGAAAAATGCTTGTTTTAAAATGGTTTTTTAGACATTACTCAAAAAACTTTTGGTTTTAACAAAAAAAATGATCAGCATCATGATTGAAGCTTCTGGAAAAACGAATCGATTGGTTTTTGGAAAATCATTTTAGTAGCAATAGCAAGCGAGTTATAGCATATTGAATATGGGTATTTGTTCGTTTAAAACCGAATTTCAACACTTTAACGTTAAATAACGGAAAAACCGTAAGTTTTTGGAGGAAAAACTTCAACAATTTTTTCAAAGTACTCGAAAAAAACCTTTCACATAGCTGTAAAAGAAGTCGTTTGCATGAAAATTAACGGAGATATAATAAAAACAATTTACTTATCTCACTTTTTTGGAGAAAAAATCAGCGATTAAATGAGAGTATTAGCCACAAAAATTAAAATTAGCAGTTACAACTGTGCACATAACTTTATCTCGGTACTAGCAACAAGTTCTGTGAGTTTGGTCGGTTAAGAATATCTAGATTTAAAAAAATTTGCATTCAAATTTGACTTTATTTTTGAAATTTTTCAAAAAAATTTTCTTATTTTCAAAATAATTCAAAAACTAACAAAAAAATGAAATAATGAAAAAATACGAAAATGTAGTTTTTTTTCGCTGAAAATTTTGTTTTTTTTTTATTTTTCTACTATGAAAATTCATTGAGATATTACAGTTTTAAGGTTGCATGTGAACGCAAGAACCACCTTAGCCAAGCCCTTTAAGCTGTAAAATCTTAAAAACGAAGGGCTCAAAAAAGTTCATGCTCACATATCTTGTAGCGCTAGGAATTACCTTTAAAATGCGATTTTGAGAGTTGAAATATCTTAAAAATTAAGAAAGTTATGCTTAAAAAAACCAATTGCGTTGCTTTTTTTAAATTTCGGAGCATATTAAATTATTACTCTCTACAAATTTTGGAGCATTCAAAAATCATTTTAAACATATAATTTGTATCTAAGAATGTACAAACATATATGACTCACACATATATACACATATACACATAACGTAACATATATAAGGAATTAAAATATATTGTACAGATCTAGAAGAAAAAACGGAGCTCGCCGTTGCGGCGCACACCTGCTAATGCATTTGTATAGGACTAGTTTTCTATATAATTTACGTATATACAATTTACGTTTCTTTGTATGCTCACACCATAGATCATCTAAACACTTACACCTATATTCTATGACGTAGTCAGTATATTTCCAAAATCTTTGAAGTAAACACGTGGTGCTCTACTTTAAGTGTAAATCTCAAATATTTAGTGTTATATAACTATTTAATAAAGAAGTGAGTTATTATGTATGAAATGTATTAATAAAATATACTATTATGTATATTATGTACTTACATCTTTTATTTGAGTTATTTTTGAATTATTATAAATTTATCATTGAAAAAATTAAAGCTGACTTAAAGGGTGGTTTTAAGGGTTAAAAATTAAAAATGTTTTTCAAAATATATTTCACAATAAGTATGAATATTTAATGATAATTTTTAAACAAAATTTCAATATAAATAACTGACAGTTTTAAATGTTTTTGTATAAAGGGCTAGTTAGGGTAGTTTTTAAGGGTTGATATTTTGCAAAAATTGAAAAATAATTTGACAACCTGTAAGACATGTAAGACATTACTAAATTATTGTATATTGATCATAAAACAATTTAGATCTGTTATACACTCATTTTTTTGGAGATTTTGTCTTAAGTTTTTAAGAGTTAAAAAATTGAAATGTTCTTCAAAATATATTCTAGAATATGTATAAATATTAATTTTATATATTTAAACATAATTAGAATAGAAATAACTCTTACATTCATAGTTTTTAATTTTTTTGTATAAAGGGGTTGTTTTCACCCCATAAAAATAAAAAGCACACATCGGCACTATATAACCTTTGAAGAGGAGCGTAAAATACGCCTTCTCACAAATTTTCATCAAAATCGGTTCAGTCCGAAAGAATTCTGAGGTAATACCGTATTTTTACCGTCAAATACTGGACTACAAGTGTAAGGTAATGTTTCAACGACCCAGGGCAGTCCAATCCAACTGTAAAGCTCATTCAAATGCGGTTCCTAAGGCTGCGGAGAAGGTTTAAAATAAACAACGACTTGTGGTCCCAGGGCCCGCTATGGGCTATGAAGGAGGTTCAGTTGCGGGCCATAGACCCTCGTCGAGGCTCGACGTTTTAAATATAGTGATTTTTATAAAATTTCGGGAGCATGACTTCAAAAGTTCAATATATTAATTGAAACAGTTTATTTATTTGTTTTCGTTCTAAATTATACATGAATATGTCTTATTATTGCAATTTTGCAATGAAGATTCGAGAAATTTAAAATGTAGGAAGTATGTGTCATACTGTAATGACAGGTCCTGGGCACTAAATAATACACGGGTTCATTCTATACTTTGTCTTTATTTGTATAGACTCTAGACTTTATCGTTAACCTCTCGGTCAGCGTGACGAGTCTCCAAGTCTATCTCAGTCTCACTATCTCTCAGAGATTCCCTCTGGTTCTTATATATTCATGTTTATACAATATATTGCTGACGGGCGACCTTGCCCATACGTGCAGTTTACAATAATATAAAGGTGTAACTAAAAATTCTTCGGTTACTATGGAGTAACCAATCGTGACCTACTTACCTACATGCACCACAATACATAACTTGGAAAAGTATGTAAATAAAATTGTATAACATGATACGAGTATTTACTGGTTACATATGTTTTATGTACATGTGATTCAAGTGTTTAATATTTACATAGATAACATAAAGACAATACTGAAACCATACAAATGAATAAATAAATAAAATATGCTCAGCGTCAAAAAGATTATCGAAAGTGAAAAAAATCGAAAAGCAACAACAGCAGATTTCGAAAACAATAAGTGAGGAGACGAGGGTTTCCCCACCACATGCTTTTTTTTAATATTGAAACTACATTTGGTTCATACTTTTTGGTTTAAAAATTTCGAAAAGTTCAATTGAATGCATTTGAGTTGATAAACCCCTCATTTCAATTATTTCTTCATTCTGGATAAACTAATTTTTATATATTTTCTAAAATTATTTTCGTGTCCCCCGACCTCTCAAGTTTTTTTTTTTCATTTTTATTTCATCCCTAATGAAGTGGATACATAACACTAATATCCGATTCTTCTCTAGGTACGTACGTCAGTAGAACTACAAAAACCATGTGAAGGCGAAAAGCTAGTAAAGCACAGCTCATCCACAGTAGAAGTAGTATCGATGTTTTGTCACCTGCGAGATTTCTGGAGATTGCTACAATGGCCTAAAGCATCCCATGCTATTTCACTTTTGTCTCAACTTTTGGACTGTATCTGTTCTGCAGCTCTTCTATATGCTGATATGATATATCAGGGTCTGATGGAAACAGGATATTTCGACAGATTGGGTCCTTTCAAAGTATGCGAAGACATGAGTACGGCGTTAAATAACTTGGAATATGTGTATAAATTCGTTTCATTATTAGGTGGGTGATATATCGATTTAATCTACAATTGTCAAGTAATAACTGTGATTTGACACTCCTTTTAATATCATAAGGATATTTGTTCACGAGTGTACTATGAAACATCCAATATGCATATGCTTCCTAATGAATAACAATACTGTTCACTAGTAGTAAATAATGGTTCATTATTCATGCACACTCAGTTCCTTGGTCACGCAGTATAGAACTATCAAGTAGGTAGTAATAGTAAGCCATGTAATCAACTTGACAAACTAATAATTATTTCAAACGCCATATTTTATGATAAATAAAATTGTTCAAAATAAATTTGTGGAATCAAAGTCAATAGTAGTCGTGATCAAAGTATAGTATTCATTCACATATAATGAGCTATTATTTTCTACCTGAATTATTCGTTTGATATGAAGGTTTGGAAAGATTCCAAAAACAGGACTATTTTTAATTGCGGTGGGACATCAATTTAGAGTATTTTTTGTTTTGTACCATCACTTCTTTATAGATCTAAGTATCAACTTCGATCTTTCAATTGGCTTTATAGGGCATACGATACATCATATGAAAGCTCTTCAGATAACGACTCTGAATTCGTAGAAAAAAATTGACTAAAAGTTTTAAGACAACATCTAGAAAGTAATTATGGTATATATTTTTGCAAATGTGAGGAAATGTTTTGTTGGCAAGCTCTACATTTGCTATAAATAACTGAGTGCGCAATTTGAGAAATTGTTGCGACCCATTTTCGATTTCAATTAAATTTTTTTTACTACTAAGTACCTACTCCATTGTGGAAATGACTCTTGGTAAGTACGCCACTGGACGGTAGGTAGAATCCTCTGTATGTATGACAGATTTAGAATCCTATATATAGCATTGACAGGGCTGACTGATTTCTTAACAAATACTCTGTGTTAGTTGGATTGCTCAAATAAATGACATAATTGAAATAGCTATTTACCTAACAAGTGCGGAAAATGAAGTCACGAGTCTGCCTTTCACCGAACGACGCGTAGCGGAGTTCGGTGAAGCAGCCGAGTGCGGAAAAACATTTTCCGCAAGTGTTAGGTACAATAGTTTTTCTACGAGCGTGAGGAAAGTCAACAGAACTAATCAAAAGTTGAGTTAATTCACATGTCGTTTCCGTAGTAACGTCGTCGGTAGCGTTTGGTGCATAGAGACATATCATCATTCAGTTTATTCTTTAATAAAAGCGTGCGGGAAAAATCCCCGCTATTCCATTACTGCACGGTCCGGAAAATTATTTCCACACGGTGCGGGAAAATTAATTTTCCACACTAAAATGTGTGTGGAAAATTCAAATCATTTTTTTCTTGTACGTAGTAAAGTACGATTTTTTGTGCGTCGCAAAACAAAGTGACATTTTTCCAGTTAGCAACACTTTTCCATGTTAGCAACACTTTTCCATGGTAGCAACATATATACTACGTTTTTAACATACCAAGAAAATATCAAATTTTATATTATTTTATTTGTCAAAAATATAAGTTCACAGAATAAATCATATGCTGAATAATTTTTTGTATTGTTTCATTAAATAAAATAATTCAATTACAAGAAAAACTAGCATGTTATACACGTAAGATAAGCTATTTCCAATTCGTAGGTATGAAATTATACATTCGATCATGGATAAACATTTATACCTACTCACTGGAAAAATCTCGGTTTTCTATACTAGTATAACAATAAACTATTTTTCAAGTTGAGAAAACTAGAATATAAAAAATATAATAGACAAGTGGTCCTTACCAGTCCCAGACTATTGTTGTTTTCACTTCTTCAAAACTCCATATTAAACGAAATATTCAGGTGTAAGTTTCATCTGGAACACGCTGTATATTGCATCAAATGCAAACATAGTGTTTGTGAATGTTCTTCACGTAACCATCTCAAAACTCTTCAATATGCTGGAAGAAAACTACTCAATATCCTTCAATATTAGTAATATATGTAAGAGGGAACTGACATGTCCCTCTTTAGTAACTAATAGCAGAGATTATATAGTATTCAATGTTGTGGTATAAATGGAGGTAATTTCATGACAACCTAGAACAGCCAAATTCATAGAAAAGAAATTTGATAATAAAGTTGTTAGCAAATTATCTATTCTCACTAATGTCGAGGTCTATTGATACAAAATCTTTTAGATCTAATTTTTGAGTTGTAATTATTTGCCGACAATTATTTGCTACAATTGTCTTGGTATTGAGATATAATCTCCATGTGAATATCTTCGAATATTCAGCCTTTTACAATAAGAAAGATATAGGTTTTCAACGTACAAAGAAAAACAATTTTTTTGCAGAGAATTACTTCGACTTCGTGACTCTTGAAACCATCGCAACCGAAAATCAGTTCAACACTTTGACGAATCAGTTAGAAGGAACCTTGAGTCAATTCCAACTGCGAATAACTGACATTATACAGAGAGTAGGGCCACAAATGCAGGAAACTCTCAGAAAGACGATGTTCCATGTGGCCTGGTCACCAGATACTCTACCTACCAACCAAGCAGTAGAGCCGCTGTTTGATTATCTTCACAACCATTTGCACACCTTAAATTTATACTTGTTGCCGCAAAACTTTCAGAAAGTTTCACTAGAGGTAAGATTGTTTCGGAGGATTGAATATTACGAAATTGAGCTATAGTTTCTTCATATTGTTTATTTGATAATATATATATATATATATATATATATATATATATATATATATATATATATATATATATATATATATATATATATATATATATATATATACACGGATTTCTACGGCTGTCTCCGTCTCTCCGTCCCCAGTTTCCATGTTTGTCTTTCATGATTCATTTCCTCATTTAAGTTCCTTGACCTCATTGCGTCATCTACGTCATTCTTCCAGCTTCTTCTAGGTCTTCCCCTCTTTCTTTTTTCTGGCGGAGTCCACTCTAAAATTTTTCTTGCCCATCTATGTTGTCCCATTCTTTTTGGGTGACCGAATCATACCAATTGTTTCCTCTCGACCTCGTCTACAATATCTTTTTCTATGCCCATATTCTGCCCGATTATTTCATTTCTCATTCTTTCTGTCCTGGATCTCCTACAGCTTCTCCTTAGATAGTCCATTTCTGTTGCCAATATTTTTCTTCTGTTTGCTTTATTTAAATCCCACACTTCCGCTCCATACATAACAACTATACTTTGCACAATGCTTTTGTGAATGCGTATCTTGGTGTCTTTTTCCCACAGTATTGAGTTTAGTGCTCCAATAGCTTTCCTGCCTTTATTTATTGATTATTTTTATCACTTCATCATTGCTATTCCCCTGCTTATTGAAGATTACTCCTAGATATTTATGCATTTGCACTTCCCTAATCACGTCATTGTCTAGTTCCAGATCATTACGTTCTAGTTTGATTATTATTTGTTTAAATTCTTCATATATCATAATATACTTGTTCAAATTCGTTCATCTAAAATAAAAGTGAACAAGTTTCATTCGAGTAACCAACAGACGATTCGAATATTGAGTTGCTAGTTCAATTAAATTTATTCATGCTGTAATTTAGTTAAATAAAACTGCAAAGCCTTTTACAAAAAGCAGAAAGAATTTAATTTGAAGAATAAGTTTGAGATTTTAATGTCAGAGCCATCCCCAAAACAGTTCCATAAAAGATATTTGGAAATACCCTGTACAGAGAAATTCAAGTATCTAAACAATGATATGAACCAATGATAGCAAGCCAGATAAACGAATCAACCATTAATATACTATTAAAATACAAACGGTATGTTCAATATGCATGAAATGAAATTTAAACGTCATGATGGATGAAATTTTACTATGTAACTGTAATTTTTCACTGACAACTGATTGTACTCACAAATTTACTTATTGCCAATAAACAAAAGCGATTTAAGATGCTCCGCAGTTAACTTGGATCTATGAATTTTATTGTCTGTTTATTTTGGAGAACGTTGTTTCACACAGGTAAGTAGGGCCAAACTCGGAAACAGAGATGAATCCATGGGCAAATTAAAAAAATAAAAAAATAACTATAGCAGAAAATCAATGATGAAATATTGCTAGAATTAGAATGATATCAACTAAACAGTACTTTGATTAAGTTCATATTTATTATTTGAAATGATCAACTTTTTCAGATATGGGAATATACGCTAGCAGAGCTAAGTTATCAAGTGGAGACCGGATCCACGAGCGATGAACTACCTGCAACTTTTCACGACAGACTCTATGGCGCATTGGAATTGATGACAGAATTCTTCTACAGCAATGGTCTAGGTCTTAGTTTCGATGCCATACATTCACAACTATTTTACCAAATTGAACAAAGACTTCAATATCATAGGACTGATACAGAAAAACTGATAGAAATTTTTTATAACCAGAGATTGGAGGAACAATTGAGCATTTCGAACACTCGATATGGAATTCTTGCTGTTCGAGCGTATTTTAATCACGACTCTCTCTGCGTTGAGGTAATATAGGAGATGTACATATAAATATAATGAGAAAAACTTGAGAAATAAACGTTATCTAATCAATTTATGAATCGCTTAATTCAGAAATTTATTTCTATGCTTTTCAGATTCTCCATGCTAGGGACATAATTCCCCTAGATCCTAATGGCTTCAGTGATCCTTTCGTCATAATCGAATTGCTACCGCATAGGGTATTTCCCCATTGCAACGAACAGCAGACGAATGTGCACAAGAAGACCCTGCATCCAATATTCGATGAATGCTTCGAATTCAGTGTATCACTAGACCAATGTCGAGCGTCAAATGCAATGATTGCTTTTACGGTTATGGATCATGACGTGCTGACGGCAAACGATTTTGCCGGAGAAGCTTTTTTGGCACTTGGTAGCATTCCTGGCGTGGCAGATACTGGACCTGGTATAGATAATTTTCACGGCCTAAAACCTGTAGAATTGGTTCTCATGCAGCAACATCAAAAGAGTGAGTTCTAAGTACTTAATTTTTCCATCCGCATCGTAGAATAAATTCGTATAAAACTTTTTCTAGTTGAATAAATTTAAACTGCTTTTTTCTACGAGCGTTGTCAAAGTGAACTTTTTCTCACGCATTTTGATGTTAAAAATGGTACTTTTCCACACTGGTGAGTAAAAGTAAAGAGGTCTTGTCAAACAATATTCTGCATAATCATCCGCTGAAGTCATGTTTTTCGAAAATTGGAAATGAGCCTCAGGTTTTAATTTATCAAACGAGCGTAATTCTCGGAAGCTAGACAACATCACTCATATACTAAATTTAGTAACTTCTTTTAGTAACCTACAGAATGCTACCAACTGTTCTTTCACTATAAATATTTTTAATAGTCCTCATTCATCTAATGTTCGAGAATAATAAAGTTCCAATTTAATTGTTTACAAAAATAAATACTTTTGCTATAATTGATTCCTAGTTTTCTGCAAGCTCGTAGGAAAAATGTTGTTCTTAACAACGATGGAAAGTGCCTTTTCCGCACTCGACTACCGACCGAACGAATCGTAGTGGTATAAAGTGCGGAAAATTTCACTTTCCGCATTTGTTAGGAACGTAGCGGTTTTACATTAGCAAGTTCAAAATCAATGAAATCTGGATTGAAAAATCCGACAAAAAATAATCAAAATCGGTGAATAACTTCAAAAATCGTTTTAACGAAACCGAAACACTCATGAGAGAACATTTGGAAATTGAAGTTCAAAATGCTGATTAAATTTGAATTTGCGGTTGCAAAACAAATAACTATTTTCAATCAATTTGTTATCCAAGTTATGCTAAATGATTTAGTGAATTTTCGTTTATCTTCAGAACTCAACCAGCTCGCCTCCAATACACATACTTGAGGGAGAGGAAACATGTGTTCTTTCCTTTTCTTTCTGATGTTCACCAAGAGGCGTTTTATAGTGATATGTTACATGGGCGCATTATGCAGCAAGATCTCCATCGAAATACCTTTTTTGATTTAAGATTTCATCGACTTCACTCTATAATAACCGAGCTAATAGTCGAATAGTCGTGCGTGTCTATTACCATTCGGGAAGTACCGGGTTCGTATCTCGGAGTCAACTGGTCTGCTTGGAGTTTTTCTCAGGGGTTTTCTCATAGCGTAAATCTTCTCTTCTTATGTCATCTTCCTTAACGAAGGTTGGCGATCACTTCTTTAAACGCTTTCCTATCTTTTGCAACGTGAAATATTTGTTTCACACTGAGGTTAGTCCACTCTCTGATATTCCTCTGCCAAGATTTCCTTTTCCTTCCTATGCCTTTTCTTTCCTCTATTCTTCCCTGCATGATAACTTGTAAGAGAGAGTATTTGTCATTACGAAGTATGTGGCCCAAATATGCTGTTTTTCTTATTTAGACGATTGTCAACAGTTTTCTGCCGTGTCCAATTCTTCTTAGTACTTCTTCATTCGTGGTTCTAGCAGTCCGAGGAATCTCAAGTATGCGTCTGTAGAGCCACAAATGCCTCCAATCTTTTCATGGATTGTGCCTTGAACGTCCAAGTTTCTACCCCATATAACAGCTGAGACCATACATAGCATTCCAGGAACCTAATGGCTAAACTTAATTTTTTATTTGTGAACATTGACCTGTATTTTACAATCCTTTTTTGAGATGACCATGTATTTGGTTTTATCTATGTTCATTGTTAGCCCCATTTTTTTGCTTTCCCTATTAATGTTATCTAAGAGGATTTGTAGGTCTTCTATACTCTCTGTCATTATTGCGGTATCATCTGCAAATCTTATGTTGTTCATGATGGTCTCTCCAATGCTTACACCTTCCGTTTTTTCCCATAGTGCTCCCTGAAATATTAGCTGTGAGTACACATTGAACATTTGTGGTGACAGCACGCAGCCTTGTCTGACTCCTCTTTGGATTTCTTGTTTCATTGTCATCTACCCGTATAACAGCTATTTAGTTGTAATATAGATTTTTGATTAGAATAATATCTTTGGGGTCTAGGTTTACCTTTTTTAGTGCTTGAATAAGCTTACCGTGTTGGACTAGATCGAACGCTTCCCATTCCGCTTCTAAATCCAAATTCTGTGCTGTCAATTGCTCTTCGCATTTTATATATATACGCTGTTGAATAACTTTCAATAAAACTTTCAGTGTGTGGCTCATAAGGCTAATTAATCGACAGTCATCGCAAGACTTAGGATTATTTTTCTTGGGTATAGGTAATAGGACAGATTTTAAATCACTGCTTGCAAATTCATGAAGAGAGTTCAGTCAGTATTAATCCTTTGACCTTGCCTCATCTGTTTCATAAATTACCCGTTCTCATTAATGCACTTGTACACACAAGTATACCCTATCATCTTGCTAAAACAGTTCCTCCCCAAAACTCATTCAGCCTACCTCCCACGCAAATACTTGAGGGAGAAATTAGATATTTATCCTTTCCTTTCCTTTCTGATGTTCTCCAAGTGATAATCTACTCAAAATGCAGTAAGCTCTGCTTGGGCGTACTTTTTTGATTACACTTATAAATATAAACGTATCCTATGATCTGGGTGAAACTATACATCCCCAGAACTGAAGCAGTCAGCTTTCCTTATACAGGAAGGAGGAATGAAAAAAGTGTATTTTTATTGAATGAAACATGTTGCAGAATTTGGAGTGGAGGAAAGAAGGAAGAAGCCTTTCCATTATAGGCCAGTCAGATGAGACAATCAATTGACAATAATTCCGAAAGTTTTTAAACTTTAACGTAAGATCGGTAAAGAGATAAAAACAAACTATAAAATTTTGCAACCTTTTCCGAAGTCCGGAACATAGTTAAAATTGAACATTGAATTTTGCTGTATACTTGTGAAAAAATTCCGCAAACTTGATAGATACTTCGGAAAAATATACCGAACAGTTGTAGGTATAGATTTGCAACCTTTTACGTTGACCGGAACATATTTATTTATAATTTTTTTAATTCGTGGTCATTTTTTCGAGCAAGATGGTCTCGAAATAATTACAAAAGTTTTGAAACTTGGTTGCAAATTTAGAAAACCTCTATTCTGATGCATTTGCAAATTTGCAACCTCATACGCGGTCGGTAACTTTATGCAATTTGCAAAAATATAATTTTTGGATTTCTATATTTTTGCAAATTGCATAAAGTTCCAGACCGCGTACAAGTTCTGCAAACTTGGAGTAGTATTAAATATATTATTTCATATCACGTATCGAATTTGCAACCAATTGAAGGGTACGGAACATTTTTTTTATTCAAAATTAACGTTTTTCTTTGATAAACTGACCAAAAAAATTCTAAAAGTTCTGCAAACTTGATAGATACTCCGAAAAAATATACCGAACAGTTGTATAAATTTGCAACCTTGTACGCGGTCCGGAACTTTATACAATTTGCAAAAATATAAAAATCCAAAAATTATATTTTTGCAAATTGCATAAAGTTACCGACCGCTTACAAGGTTGCAAATTTGCAAATGCATCAGAATAGAGGTTTTCTAAATTTGCAACGAAGTTTCAAAACTTTTGTAATTATTTCGAGACCATCCTGCTCGAAAAAATGACCACGAATTAAAAAAATTATAAATAAATATGTTCCGGTCAACGTAAAAGGTTGCAAATCTATACAACTGCTCGGTATATTTTTCCGAAGTATCTATCAAGTTTGCAGAACTTTTTAAATTTTTTTCACAAGCATACAGCAAAATTCAATATTATTGCAATTTTAACAATGTTCCGGACTTCGGAAAAGGTTACAAAATGAGATTTGTTGCTTTTTGAACTTTTGGAATTATTGTTAAATTTCCGATTTTTAATGTCTCAACTGACTTGCCTATTATTCTACTGCTGCCGAAGCTGGAATCAAAATTAATTACTTAATGAAAGAGTTAAAAACATCTATTGAAATAATGATTTTTTTGCAGATCATCCTATTCTACAAATATTGGAATCACGAACCGGAGAACGACTGGCAGCAGAATTCGTTAGAAAACAAAAATTAAGATTCGCAGTAAAATAATTTTCGATCATATTTGAAAACGAATCTGCATTACTCAGAATTTAAAGTTTTCCGTAAGCTCCCAGCTTGCCAAGTTCAGGACCAAATTTGTCGACGAAATCGAAACGTGTATTATATGGACATTTCCCTCTTTTGACTATCAATATTAAATAATCTGTCTGTATACAAATACTTCCTTCCCTCTCAATACTTCATCGATTTAACTAACGAAATAAAAGGAAGGGAAACGTGTGATAAAACGAATTGTTTTTATCGAAGCTATATTTTCCGTAGTGAATCATAAATTTATGATTTTGGTAAATCACATCTTATTGCATACCTACTTGCATGCATTGGTGGTACCTAAACCTTATTATCAAACAAATTAGTTAGTTTTGTATTAAGTGTGCGAAATCAGTGTTTTTTCAATGGCGCATAAGGATGTAAATTTTTAGCCGAGATCGTCAGATCGAGGCTTTAAATTCATTCGAATGTGCCATGAAATATTGATTTCGCTCACGAAATACAAACAATTTTTTTTGTACAACTGGCAAAAAAGGATTTAAATATTATTTTATTTTAAAAATTAAAATCTATGCAATCAAGTATTTTTATCAATATCTACATTCTATGATCTTATGTCAGAGTAAGTGTTACCATGGAAACATGTAATTTATTTAACAAGCGTCAAATTAAATATTTTGTAAATCATTCCACATATTTCACCAATTCTACGATGAATTATACTAATATTGCCAGTGAAAGTGATACACCACAAGACGTAATGGATACTGCAAATTCTGTAATTTCAAATCTTTTACCCTCTAAATCAAATTTACAGTACGAAAAAACAATCAATTTCATGAATGGTGCGGTGAAAAAGATCTTTTTTTCACTAGTTAAAAAATGGAAAACTTTGCGTATCCATAGCGATTCGTGAATGTTGTCTTTCTTTGACAGTTATACAAAAATGTATTTTTTCTTCATAAAGATTTGATACATGTTTTACAAATATATTTCAAGCTTATATATAGGTTAGGGATAAAGTATGGAATCAATTAAAAATTTATATACATATTATATAAAGTGAACAAGGAAAATTCTGCAATTATTTGAAAACTATCGAACAACTTTCCAAGGGAGCTGGTTATATGTATTCAGCGACGTGAAATCTGCATTCACGATCCAACAGTGAATTATAGAAAACGTCGTCACCCCGACTTAAAATCTACTTACAGCTGTTTCTATCTTATTAGACTCTTCAGTGCAGCTGATTTAACTCTTTCTAATTGTTCCCCAATACAATTCACCAATATATTTCGCGTCGTGGAATCAGGCGCGGATCCAGGTCCGACTTTTGGGGGGGGGCTTTTAAACTTTTATATATTCAAAAGCCAAAAGGTACTGGTATTTAGGGCAATGGTAAATCGAGTAGCTCCCAATCAAAAAATTAGGTGGGGCCCGGTCATTTGGGGGGCGGGGGGACGTTCCCCCAGTTCCCCCCTCTGGATCCGCGCCTGTGTGGAATACATATAACCTCTTCCGAGGGAGCTGGTTATATGTATATTATTGGTTATATTATATGAGATAATTTTTAAATTATTGAAGAAATTTCCTTGTTCACTTCATGTAATATATAAAATTGAATATGGTCAACTTGTATATTTTTCATGATTTTATTGTTGAATATTGCGACTATCGCAATAAGTATTAACGGAGCGCGCTCTCGTGAGTAGGTCCAGAGTTTTTAAACACTATGTTAGTGTGCTCTGGAACCACATACACAGAGTAGATATATTCATGTCAGGAAGTATTTTCTCTCGCGACGGAGTTTTTGCATTCTCGATATAAACAGTGAATTGTTGGTTTCAAATATCTTTGACGGAGGGCATTATGGGTTGCTATCCGTATAGTAGTTCGGCCGGGATTTGTGTTGGGAAACAATTAGAAATATGTTAATTCACTCCGAGTCAAATAAGCTGCACTGAAGAGATCTAATAAGACCGAAACAGCTGTATGCAGATTTTGAGTCGGGGTAACTTGACATTTTCTATCAACGAGCCGCCAACCGCGGCGGTTGGCGGTCGGGCGGTTGTTAATTTGTACAGGAATATATGGTAGACAACGCACGGGCAGCCGCGTAACCGCGCGGTTGGGCGGTAGTCGACATCGGGCGCGGCGAACGCGGCAACCGCACGGTCTTGCGGTTGTCGATTTGTACAGACTTGAATGGCAGACCACGCACGAGACCGCAATATCGCGCGGTCTCCCTTCATTATTAATTTAACATTTGAAGTAAATTTGATATTTTTAGTCACTCCGGTAATTTCCTTTTCAATTTTGTTCAGTAATTCACCGAAAGAGGACGTTGACATAATGGTATAATTGAAAAATTTGTCTTCGAAGCTTCTCAATTCTCTATAGAAAATTACGAATGCTCCTTTACTACTTCTTTGTTGAAGCAGAGGGTGAACCCAATATTTTGCATTGCAACGGCGTTTGTTTCGTTTTTTAGATACCGCTCTTGCGGTGGCCGTCGCGGTTTGCTGATCGCTAGTCGTCATGAAAGTGTCCGCGGTAGTAGCTCTAGCCATTTGGCAAATTTAAATTCTATCTAAGAAACTAAACAAACGCCGTTGCAATGCAAAATATTGGATTCGCCCTCTGCTTCAACAAAGAAGTAGTAAAGGAGCATTCGTAATTTTCTATAGAGAATTGAGAAGCTTCGAAGACAAATTTTTCAATTATACCAGTATGTCAACGTCGTCTTTCGGTGAATTACTGAACAAAATTGAAAAGGAAATTACCGGAGTGACTAAAAATATCAAATTTACAACAAATGTTAAATTAATAATGAAGGGAAACCGCGCGATATTGCGGTCTCGTGCGTGGTCTGCCATTCAAGTCTGTACAAATCGACAACCGCAAGACCGCGCGGTTGCCGCGTTCGCCGCGCCCGATGTCGACTACCGCCCAAGCGCGCGGTTACGCGGCTGCCCGTGCGTTGTCTACCATATATTCCTGTACAAATTAACAACCGCCCGACCGCCAACCGCCGCGGTTGGCGGCTCGTGCGTGGTCCTACTAATGCATCTGATACGATCATTTTTGCTATTCATGTAAGTACTTCCGGTTGAACCAGAATTCCCCACAACTTTGAACATCAAAATGGGACACTCTTTATATTTTTACAGATTTTAATTAATCTTATTCTTTTGAATTCGTTCATACTAGATTTATTGCAAATAGTCTGTAAATACGAGAAACTAAAGCATAGGATGCTTTAGTTTCTCGTATTTACAGACTATTTGCAATATATGATATGAGCATCGACTATTCTTGATCTCAACTCCTGCTGGTAACTTGGTCGTCGTACGTTAATACGTGATCTAAGGTAACCCCAAAGAAAAAATCTAAAGGACTAAGGTCTGGTGAACGAGTAGACTGTATGAATCATCTTTGTTCGATCCATCGATTTGGAAAATTTGCATCCAAAAAGTTGAAGTTTGTCAAAAATTACCAAATAGACAGTTCACCAAGTTGCTTATTTCAATAATTTTTAAACTAATGCGTTACAACTGAAGTGTGAATGTAAAGAGTTTTATGTTTCACAATATAAAAAATATTTAGATACTGTATTTAGCAGTAGCGAAAAGTCGACATGTTTCGAGTTATGAACTCATTATCAAGACTGACTACAGGAGAGTATTGCATCGTAATTTATAAAACAGACAAAAGCAAAGGTGATACCTGAAAATCAATTTGTTCGTTTACAAGGGGCAATTGACTATTATGGGCGGAACTTATTTGGAGAATTTCGAGAATGTCAAGGCGTTTACCCTTGTTACCTGAATGTAACAATTTGGTTTTGTTGAAATCCAGGAAGTGATTGAATTTTATACAATGTTCAGAGAAGCCAGTGGTATTTTTGTTTTGTAAAATTGACTTTTTATGTTCTTCAACACGAATATTTATATTCCTTCCTGTCTGTCCAATATAGAAAGCAGGACATTCGTCGCAAAATATTTTGTAAATACCACTGTTTTCTCCGATGTTAGATTTTTTTTTTTTTACAGTGGTATTTACAAAATATTTTGCGACGAATGTCCTGCTTTCTATATTGGACCGACAGGAAGGAATATAAATATTCGTGTTGAAGAACATAAAAAGTCAATTTTACAAAACAAAAATACCACTGGCTTCTCTGAACATTGTATGAAATTCACTCACTTCCTGGATTTCAACAAAACCAAATTGTTACATTCAGGTAACAAGGGTAAACGCCTTGACCTTCTCGAAATTCTCGAAATAAGTTCCGCCCATAATAGTCAATTACCCCTTGTAAACGAACAAATTGATTTTCAGGTATCACCTTTGCTTTTGTCTGTTTTATAAATTACGATGCAATACTCTCCTGTAGTCAGTCTTGATAATGAGTTCATAACTCGAAACATGTCGACTTTTCGCTACTGCTAAATACAGTATCTAAATATTTTTTTTATATTGTGAAACATAAGCCAAGTGTTTTTATTTTAAAGTTTATACTTAATTCTTTATGATGTTTCACCAAGTGATGTGCGAGAATTCAATCTCAGTTAGTAAAGAGTTTTAGTTTCTCATGTTTACCAATTATTCGCACTAAAACCAGTATGTGCTAATTCTAAAGAACAAGATCTATTAAAATCTGCACAAATATACTGGGTGTTCTATTTAAATATTGAAAGTAGAAGATATTATTTCTGTTTAAACTGGAAGTATATCAATAACAAAAATATAACATTAGATGCATTATGCGTCCTTGCCTTTGAAGTTTAATAAATACCGTCCTTTTACTTTTGAAGATATTTATTTGGTTCCATGTTTCATCCCAAGCTGTAGGTATATACTGCTATTGTAGCTCATAAATAGTGTACCACATATTTATGAAACCTAAATTTCAACAATAAGAGTAAGTAATTACGAGTAATGCAGAAATCATTGTATATCCAATGTTGTACCTAATCTTATTCAATCTTTCTTAGAAAACGGTTGTAACTATCAAATATCCAATGCTATTTTTTCTACATAAAGTCCCTCTGGACTGAAATTTCTACCCATTACGCTGTTGTAAATATATGTGATTAATATTTTTGTATAATAAATAAATTGAATTTTCGGAATGAGACAAACGTCGTAGACGTAGGTGCATTATAGTCCACAATTTGAAAATTCAATGAATTGAAAGGGGACATGTCAAGATCATTGTATCTATTCATTTTCATAATCAGTCACTATTCGGAGACGATCCAGTTTGTTCTTGTAGTGAAATTAATTTTTCAGTTTATAATTATTTGCACTTGAGTCGACATATCTCATTCAATTTATTTATTGATTCAATGAAAATTGATCGAATTACTCTTTCATTGTCAATGGAAATCGAGGAGTGTGCATATGTTTCAAATATGGTGATTTTTGGGTTGGACAGGTGGTTAGGTAAATAAGTACATAGGTTCCTAAGTTTCTTATAACTCATGGAACTCAATATTCAAATTATATCAGTGAGATTTTCTCATCAAGAATTTCTTTTGTCATAATTCATATTGATGGTTCATCTTTACTAGTCCAAAAATTGTTTGAATTATTCTATCTGTCCAACCAACAGATTTCATTATTTTTTAATCTTCGATGAGGGTTAAGTGGGGTAATATCTGCCCCTTTTGGGAATTTATCAGTATCTCGGACAAATTACCAAAGGAAAGCTGGGAGGTTCAGATGGAGAATAAGGTGATAGAAAACAAATATGTATATAAAATTTTTAAAAAAACATGTAATGAAAAATACAAATTTTTTCAAAAATACATCAGTGGCCGATATTACCCTGCAGCAAGAGTGTAATACCGGCTGCTCAAATATGTATACGAATAATTTTCATCAACATAAATCGCATATCGGTACAAGGGAGTCGCCATCTAATTGACCAGGGAGGGTCAAGATGTTAGATATGAATTGTAGGTAAAAAAAATACAATTTTTAGAGTAATAATCGTTTACTAAAAGAAAAAATGTTCATACAAATTTAAAACATTGTCTTCTTGGGTTTTTTTATTGAAAATTTCGAGTACATTCGATAAAATGTTTTCGAGTCTCTAGGGGAGGGGGTCACCCCTAGACGACGCCCTTGTATGGATACATTTGATCTATGTACGGCATCTGAAAGTGAACAAAATTACAAACGAAATTTCATGACGAAATAACGGCAATGCCGATTATGCCCATAAGACGATGACCGAAATTAGGTACCCCTAAAACAGTACTCTAAAAATCAACACGCCATTTGGAATTAGCTAGGTTTTCGTGAGCTTCAATTAAATTCATATCAACTGATACATGCAATTTATACGGTGTTACCGTTACTGAAATATGCAGCCACAAATACTAAACGATACTAACCGTTAGTGATATGCACTAACGAGCACGTGACTTAGCTCTGAAGTGTTAGAGAACCCTAACAGCCGGAATTTCCCAAGGGCAGGTATTCCCCGACTTTCCCCATTATCTAACGTAGTTTTCACTTGAACTGCATTTATATTCTTGTATGACCTTTACAGCATGAGTCAACCCATACGTTCTTGTACTGACAATTTGAATTTTAATCGAAGTAGGTATCTAATATCCTTTACACGACATGGTACTCTTTCTTGAACACGTCCGGAATTGATTCTGTCTCTTATCACCGAATGCAACCGCCATATCATATACCTAATGGATACGCAGATAATGTAAAAGCGAATTATCTAGAATCTAAAAGGGTTGGTAATTGTGGTAGTTAGTATCAAAATATATAAGCACAGCTTGGGACAATCCTATTTAGCAAATGCCTGCTTTGGTACGTATACTAGTATATAAATTTTTCTAAAATTTATAGTAGACTTTTACTATTGATTTTGGATTTTAGTGAATTTATACATCTTCATGTATCGATTTTTCTTCTAGAGCAGAAAAATGTTATACGATAATAAATGAAAGCATAAGTAAATTAATATTGGAGGTCATTACTCGAAATAAATCTATCTTAAATAGAAACTAAATAAAAACACTTACAATACGTATTATTACATGGTGACACGCGTTTCGACAATTACGGGGCTTCTTCGGACTCTTTTTTACAAGTATGTATAGGTACTAAACTACTAGGTAGGTACTCAAGTAGATAGAGAAACTAAATAGGGCTACCTATAGGTATTCCTCCCAGCAAGGTCTGTGTACATAGTCCAAAAGAGATGAGTTATTACGGTCTACTTGATTATTCAGCAAATTTCCACAACACTTTTGGAATATATTTTACTATGTGAAACATTTTCAAATTCTGGATTGAACTATGCTTATCATTATTATTACTAGGCAAGGGGTGTTTAAATTCCCAAAAATAACAATAACTGTTAATTATAAACATTCATATGTTAATTGTAAACATGTTCATATGAACAAAGTAAAAATAACATTAGTAACCTTCACAAAGGTACAATACCTGTGATGAAAGTTGTATAATCCGACATATATTCGCTTACGCGGAAAAAAGAGCTTTTTTTCAAAATTTTAGATACCTACCCACTAAGAATTATCGTCAACATTTATGAATTGAAATGTTAATCCGACATCACATAATATTTTTTTAAACATTATTGTCATTGTTATCAATTTATGTGCATATAAAGAGATATGCTTCTGGAAAGATTCAGTTATTTTGAAGAACATTGGGCCCGAAGAAAACCATTACTGTTCTTTTCCTACAACAGTTAATAACATGTATATATTTGATCTGTACCAATTATGAAGAATATTGTATGTATATATATATATATATATATATATATATATATATATATATATATATTTCTAAATATATATATATATATATATATATATATATATATATATATATATATATATACCTAATTAATATGAAATCATAACACAAAAAAGTGTTTTCTTGTCATTAATTTTTTTTACTTTCAAACGAGGCATCAAATTCTTGTATGCCGATGGGTCCTAGCATTGGCCTTGCCTGCCTGGGAGTTTCACATTTATCTATAATCAATTTCTCAATGCATTTGAGCTCCTGCTAGTTAAGTATGAAAAATTTGTCAAGAAATATCAGTTTCAGAGTCCGAAAAAGGCATGTAAAGGCGAAGCGTGCCTTATAGTATAATAAAATCAAGTGTAAATCTCTTATTTCGGTTCTGAAAGCATAATTGCTCAATTGATGAAGGAATGATAAATACCTAATGGCAAAACTATTGATTGTTATTAGAGAAGCTATTAGTAAGATTGTATGTCCTACGTTTAAAAATTATCACAGAACGAAATATTGAATTGTGCAAGAAAAAGTTAACATTATTTGAGTTCGCATGGTTAAGGAGACATTTTGACATTGCTTTTAGAGGAAAATTAACTCTATTTATCTACAGGTATTTTTCGAAGCATCCAAATTATATTTATATTCATGGCATATTATGTGGCACACATTGGAATATCAAATTGAAATACTATATAATTACACGATATTCGTGTGATGTATTTTTGATTACTTTTTCCATGATAGATTAGGGGCCATCCATAAATTACGTCACACGTTAAGGGGGGGGAAGGTGTTCCACGAAATGTGACATTCTGTAAGGGATAGGGATTATTCGGATTCGTCATTGCAAGTATTGACAGCTTCAAAAATTTATAAATTGAGAGTGATTACACATGTGCAACAATTTTGCTTCATTTTTGAGTTCATTAACATTGTAATCACTTGTTAGGAGTCTCCTTAACTATGACGGTACAATGAAAGATAACTCTGACAGCAGCACCGACTGTGAAATTCACTTTATTAAGAAAGATGAAATATATTTGTAATTGGTAGAATGAAAATGTATAGGAATAGACTTCACATATATATATATATATATATATATATATATATATATATATATATATATATATATATATATATATATATATATATATACATATATTATATATCTATATATATATATATATATATATATATATATATATATATTATATATATTATATATATATATATATATATATATTATATATATATATATATATATATATATATATATATATATATATATATTTATATATATATGGGTAGTTCCATGTCAAATCAACACACTTTTAATTAAATTTTCACCTCGCCACCTCAGATTTTGGTGAAATTTGGAATACTCATTGTGGATGCTGGAACTAAGAAAAATACCAAAATTCAAAAATTTATCCTAGACCGTTTTCAAAATATGGCTGCGTAAACTTTCAAAATTTCGGCCAAAAACCGAAAAGTTACTTTTTTGAAATTGCTCTAGGAGCTGCCCTAGTTAAGCTAAAGGGCTGAAAGAGGTGTCATTCTTCATGCTCTTTCCAGTGATATATAATATGCCATACGTTATAAGGAAAAAGTTTTTGTCAAAATACAAATTCATATTTTGACTTAATTTTTTCCCAAAAAGTACATAATTTAAAATTTTCAGAATTATTCTACCAATAGCTAGTACTATTGTCAATCACCTGACCAAATATAAAAGTGGGGTGGCAATGGCTTCATTGTTAAAAAAAAGTTTAATTGGCACTTGCTTTTCTTTAATAGGCCGTTTTGACCTAATTATAATACCTATATACCTACCCTTAAGAATTATATATTTTGAAAATAATTGGCATTTTGAATCATTTAATACTGATATTAATAGATAATTCAAAAATCAAAATACTTCCAAGAAACTACAAAATAAAATATTCAACATAAGATATGAAAAACTTTAAATATCAGTAACCTACTGTTAACTTTACATCTTTATTTTATTTTGTTCGTATTTTATATTTTGAATTCTGTGTTATCTATATGTGTGGCGTGCCATAAGCTGAATAAATAAATATATAATAATCACCTGGCAAATTTAAAATATCCAGGATGATGATGCGTTTCATTGTTGAAAGAAATTAATGACATGATGCTCATTTTGTATTATAAAAGCTAGCCTGCATAGTCGAATTTAACAGAATAGGCATTAACAATAACTTTTGAATAATTACATACAAAACACAAATAGCTAAAAAAAAAATTTTTAGGGATTTTCGAGAATATATTCTTCAATACCTATGCAGTGTTGTAACCCTTCGAAAAAATCAATTGATTTTATTAGAGACAAAAAAAAACCAGATAAATATCGTGAGGATGCTAGAATCATTTCCGCTAATACCTGATGGCTCCATGATACGTGATAAATGTAGACAAGGCGTGATCAAGCTGAAAACTACAGATCTACTCGGTGATAATAATGCTGAAAATGAAGATTC
>JARQZK010003706.1:35000-105000 GCA_030704885.1 Cynegetis impunctata | reverse complement strand
ATTAATTGGCAATTTTTAGTGCAATTGCAAATGAATTGACTCAAAGTTAAGTTAAAATTCATGTGAAGTGTCAAAATTCACTTCTATTTGGAGATTGAATTATCTCGAAAATATCAAATACTTACTTAACAATTTATACTGATAATTGGGCCGAAACCTAATGTAAATTAATAAACATATCAAAACAGTGGTTCATAAAAATAATTTACATACTTAATAAATAATAGAGATGCTAATGCAAACTTAGTTTGCATCTGAAGAAGGTGAAGTTTTACCGAAACGTGCGTCATGCGTAGATATTTAATAAATGTGTAAATTGTTTTTATAAACCATTGTTTTAATATGAATATCTAATGCCCGGTTTCACCAACGAGATGTAAGGAAGTTCCCAACTAATTCCTACGATAGGCGTCCGAAATTAAGATCGTAGCGCCGGAACGGCTAATATCGGGGTACTAGAGCATGGGAGATTAGCTGTTTGTTTACATTGGTTGTAATGGTATTTACGTTCATTTCGTTTTCGAACGTTTATCGTCGTAATTTGTGTTTTTTTTGGACTTTGTATTTTCCTGTGATATATTGTGTTTGGATTGAGGACAATTTTATCTCTGTTCAACAGTAGATAACCTACCTACATCAAGTTGAAATTTACACTGAGTTTTTATCATTGAACATGAAAATCAATAATAAAATAAAGTAGAGGACGAATAAATTAATTGGTTGAAGGAACTATGTATACCTCATCAAAAGGCTGTATGATAGAACACCTATTTATTTAAAAAATAAAAAAACTTTCAAAAGTTTCAAGAAAACATCTCTGACATGTCTACTTTCATTACGAACTGAAGAATTTTTGAGTATAATCGACAAAACTAAGTACTTACCAGCTAAACTGAAAGAAACAACATGAAATAAAAGAACAATTAATATGAATACTCTGCTTGAATGGTTTGAACGTAATAAGTTATTATATTTTTTGAATTTTCCTGACGTATAACAGCTATCCTAAAAGTACGGTGGACTTCTGAGAGTCTGGTTTTTTTGATAGAATCTGTTTTCCTGATTATATAATTGAATATTTTAGTTTTTACCTAGCTATAGAGTTCAGATTTATTTCATATTCTTGATGTTATGATAAACTGTTATTTTGGTTGTGCAAATAAACATCATTTGTTATTATTATTTTAATAGTATATCTGGTTGTTACATGAAAGAAAATACAATAATCTAGAATCTCTGGATGATGGCCCAGGTTCAGATAAAAGTGGAAGATTTTTCGTTGGCATAGCATTGGACTTCAAAAACTCTACGTTTTCGGTTAGCTGAAAGTTGCACATCATTAGTTGGTATAATTCTATATGGAAAAATTCACAAACTTACGGCAGGGAAAATAATTATTCTCAGTAAACTGTAAAGAACAACTCTCTTATGTTCAGACATTTTTTTTCAATCTTCAAGTTATGAATCCACACCTTTCTTCTGTTCATCATTTCCTTGTTTCCCAACTTTGTTTGGAATGCAACTTTGAATTGTCCAGCTTTCGGAAAGGTATGTAAGCTATATTCGGTTCTTTTTTGCCCAATATGAACAATAGAATACACAACAATAGTGATTCATCTCTTCTGAACGTTTGTAAACGATCCAAAATACAATTAAAACTCAACAACTTCTCATATAAAATACACGTAAACAGATGTAAACAAAGCAATCTATCTCCCATGCTCTAGTAATATTCGACACCGGTAGGGGGCGTATGGCTTATTATATTTTCCCTATAGGAAATACCTAAATCCGATACTTACCTAAATTGGATTTCACCAACCTAAGAAATTCTTAGTTAAGAAATACTTTGTTAAAAACTTAATTTGGAAAGTTTTGTACATATAATTGGTACCACTGTTTAATACTACAGCCGTAAATTTGACAAAGGATAGTAAGAAGAGAAAAAATGATAGAAATATAATAATTTTATATCAATTTGAGGTTAAGCATTTCCTAAATACTCAAGGCAGACCTAACGTTAGGTATTTCCTATCGTCTTTAGGCATTACTTTAGGAATTAGTTGGTGAAATCGGGCATATGTTTCTCATTTCGTTGCAAGAAAGGCTCGGTGGCCCAGCAGGAAATTTAACCTGTATAGTTTGTGTTACTTTCACGTGGGTTCGATTCCCACCATTGTGTGCTGTTTTTATCCACATCCACTTCTATAAATGATACAAAGAAAGTTAGTTTGTTTTAAAATTATTAAAGGATACCATATGTATGTAGATTGTAAAGTGTATAATATTTTAATATGAAAAATTCAATTCCCCATCATTTTTAATAATTAACATAATTATTACAAATGATGGGGAATTGAAATTTTTCCTATAAAATATTACACTTTACAATCTTCATACATATGGTATCCTTTAATAATTTTAAAACAAACTCTAAACTTTCTTTGTTGCGTTATTTGGAGTTGTATTCTACTGTATGGGCACAGCTAGTATGAAATTAAAAAATTAATATATTTTAAATTATATTACATACAGATCTACAAACATAAAATAATTAGCCAGAGAGTTCATTATACATATATGTGAGCCACAAACTGCTGATGTCATAATTATGTTTTTTTGACCCTATGATTGAAATAAAAAAACATTTGTACATTTCCACGAAATAAGCTATCAACAATTCAAGTGAAATTGTCAGGATAAACTATTAAACTTCCTCCAATTTTTCATCTATTTGGCCAAATAATTACTTTCTTCCAATATTAACACAATTTTCAAGAAAATATTTTTTCTATTCAAATGTATCATTCAATTAGTATTATATTCTATTAAAATATTACTTCATTGGATAGAATCCAACAACGTTAATTATATCTATGGATGAGTAGCGAAACCTCGTTTAGAAATCTATTTAGATGAAAAGTTAAGTTTGAAAACTTATACTTACGAAATCTTAGTGCAATTTAATATATTAATGAATTTCTGGTATACATTTACCACTCAGTCCATACTGAACACTATACATATGTGTTGTTTCCACACTTCTTCAGAATGTGTTTTTTAATCATTTTCAAATGCCATCAAAAAGCAACTATATACTTTATATGCCAATTTATTGTATGATGTGAAAACAACTGATTTCGTTAGGAGAAAATCTGATAATTTACACAGGCTATGAAAGATTGGCAAGTTCTAGCTACAATCTGAAGTGCTTGCATGCTCCATAAATGTAAAAACTCATTTCAGTCCAGAAAAAGATATTTTGATTGCCGCTGTAAAATGATGCGTTTTGAAAAAAAGGAATTTACACATCCGATCACCTTGGAAGAAATTAATCTAATATTCTGTTTATGCGACACTTGCGCTCATCAACTGAAGAAGAGTGCAATAATAACAAAATGATGGATTCAACCACAAAATTAAAGTTAACAAACGGTAGATTCAAAGAAATGAAAAAAAAACAAATTGAATATGGATTAATAATCAAAAACTTCGAGTGTTTCTTGGCAGTTATCCCTAAGTGAGATATTCTAATTTTCAAAGAAATGAAAAATAAATTCAAAAGAATCAATGCTTTTTTCACAACGAAAAAAT
The DNA here is from genome assembly GCA_030704885.1 of Cynegetis impunctata. Taxonomy (NCBI): domain Eukaryota; kingdom Metazoa; phylum Arthropoda; class Insecta; order Coleoptera; family Coccinellidae; genus Cynegetis; species Cynegetis impunctata. Next base: position 101,406 of record JARQZK010003706.1, on the reverse strand, counting down.
GACCTTGCAGTATCACACCTAGTGGAAAATTGTCATAGAGCAAGGTAAACAAAGTTTAATAAAAAACATTAATAAACCTCAAATTTCAAAATATACAAATGAAAACACAGAAGACGAATTCTATAATCATAAAATGTGTATTTCTACAAATCTGAAGTCTATAACTGGGTCCTTCATCCATACAGGTATACATCCATATAATTAAATGAACGATACTTAATAAAACAAATTAACTTAAAGTAAGAAGAGAGAAACAAAAGTATTATGTAAGGAAGCAGGGGTACCATAGAAAAAATATCAGATTCATTATCATATGAACCAGAAGTGTAAGTTTAAAGTACCTAGAAAATGTTTCATTTAAATATATAAATAAATAAAATTCACTAGGCATGATAGCTAAGGTGAGTGTAATATCTCCATTGAAAATATATTTCAAACTAAATTTAAGAGGTTTCACCACTTATCCAATATAGATATGTATATATTTCTATATATCCATTATATATTTTTTTTAAATTTTAGTGTCTCTCATCCTTTGTAAGTTGTATAACCATTAGGACTCAAAATTAATGGAATGTGATAATTGTTATTCTTTCCCTGGAAGTCAAACACTATCTGAAATAAAAGTGAATGCATATCATATTAAAAACTTGAAAGATATAATATATATATATATATATATATATATATATATATATATATATATATATATATATATATATATATATATATATATATATATATATATATATATATATATATATATATATATATATATATATATATATATATATATATATATATATACATATACCAGTGGCGGCTCGTGAGGTTTTGGTTTGAGGAGGCTACAAGAGGTGTTGAAAAATACACCATAGGCGAAAATTTTTAGGATTTCAAGGTCAACCCGCCTTATAATTTAAAGAAAAAACAAGCTCCCTAAGCTATTAATTTGTTTTCACTTTCGAGTGTCTACCTTGAGACCTACAACTCCTATTTACAATATTCACAAAAACTCTTCTCAGCCAATCAATTAATTCATCTATTCATCAATTTTTTTTCTTTCACAAAATAGGTACCTACCTACCTACTTAACGAATTTGTTAACAGCTGGTGAGAGCAAATAAAAAGTTATTATATATTTTTGAAGATTAGCGGGATTCTGCGATCTTTAACGTTAGCAAAATGATCTATAATATCCTCATAAAATTTTTTGTCTTTCGCCAAAAGTTTTACCAATTCCTTTTCAATAGACAACAAACTAATTTTTTCAAACGATCCTGGCTCATTGAATTTCGTAAATAAGTTTTAATTCTCTTAAGAGTGGAAAACGAGCGCTCTACGGAAGCCGATGTCACCGGGATAGAAACAATTAGACAAAAAAGTTTATAAACTTGGGGTAAATCTTGATTCAAATCATTATCAAAAAGGTATTTAATAGTCCTCACATGATTTTCATTTTGCCCCAAAATTTCATTGTCATTATAGCCGAAATCCGGTAAACAAATTTTTATTGAGTAAGTCGAAGAAATGCAGTTCTTTCAAATCAGAGAACCTTATTTCTATTTGACCCCTAATAGTATCCAAAATTTCATAAAATATTTGCTTATAGTGAAGCTCCATATCTGCGTAACTGAATTTCTTTCGTTTTGGGCTGAATTGAGTCGTATCATCAGTAGTTTGAAATACAAAAAATAGTTTTTTAAAATAAACTTCCGCACGAAATTCTGAAATTTTTTCCAAAAGAAACTTGAGCCGATTTCGTGAGTAAATTACATCTGAAAACTTGTGCTGTAAGATTTGAAAAACTATTTCTGTTTGTTCAAAAATTAATTTAAAGATGTTTAAAAAATATATAAATTCCTTATCTTGTAAGTAAGATATTAATCCGCGTGCGGTATTTAAAGTTACTTTATCACTGAAAAATTCCTCACTTTCGACTAGGTATAGAATTGAATCCTCAAATCCTAAGCGGTCCCAAACAGAGACATTTTCACTAATAAAAAGTAAACACTGCCAACAAAATAATTTATTTTTTACCTGTGATACGGTTAGGCAAGGATGTCTCTCATAATTCCTTGTATTAAAACCGCGGTTTTGTTGTCTGTTACGCTGCACCAAATTGTTTAATTCAGGGGTAGGTCGCAATGTTTTTATCAAAACTTTATCCTCATAACTTAGTGCACTAAAGTTATGGGATAACAAATATTCCACTAAGTCACCATTGAAATTTTTGAAATTAACTTCAGTGACCAAACTCATTTTAAAACAATACGCGAGCAATATAAGTAAACACGCTGCTGTTTTCGGCCATTAGTAACTACGATCACACTACGATTCAATTAATGCTTTCCAACGAATTCACTCGATGTCACGCGAAATTCTATAGTTGTGATTGGTCGACATTGTATGAGACTGGGTTCCTATCCGTGTTGCCATTTACATGTGTTTTGCTTTTCTATTGCAATGAAGTATTCATTCGGAGTATTTGCACCGTTGTTTGCTTTTCTGTGGCAGGCATAATGAATGTTGAGAATATACCTTTCTAAGCCTCCGCAGCGTTGCCACAAATCTTGAAATGAATGAAATGCAGTAAATGTAAATACCTTCTATCTTAATTAATGAATTATATTATATAATGTAGGTTGAAAGGAAGGTAGGTGCATAAAATAATATGATTTTGATTAATATGAATATGCTGAATGCTGACTATTCAATATAATATATTAGTGATACACGGAATATTATTGAGGAGGCTTAGCCTCCTTAGCCTCCTTTGACTAGCCGCCCCTGACATATACATATGCATATGCATATACATATACATATGCATATACATATATATATATATATAGATATATATATATATATATATATATATATATATATATATATATATATATATATATATATATATATATATATATATATATATATATATATATATATATATATAAATTCAGAAGATTTATAGAAATATACATACCTCAATGAAGGGATACAGCGATTTTTGCTTTTTCAATTCAAAGTATTTATCAACATCATAATGCAACTTGTACCTTCCAGGAGTAAAGTTAAGGCCTTCCAAGAACTTTGAAAATTTTCCGCTATGATTTGTAAAACCCTCATTGATGTAGGTCCAACGGCCTTCAATAAGTTTATACAGACTGACTTGCAACCCAGAAACGGGAGCTCCTCTTACAGCGTCTGTAACTTGCGTGGATATAGGTGCAACCTGATCTTCTGAGAAGAAAGTCTTTGCATTATAATCCTGTAAAATAAATAAGTAGATAATATAAAATACATAATACGCAGGTACTAAAATTTTTAAGTTGGAATCAAAAAGTCTAAGCAAAAACCAAATGAAATTTAATATGATCCAAGAAATATTTGTTTTTCAATAAACATATAGCAAAATAATGGTCCACTAAACATGCACATTTTCCAATCAATAATAAAAATATATGTTTATCAGATAGAATAAACTAATATCTCACAATTTTAGTAAAAATTACAAATAAATTTATCTCACCAAAAACATTAAAAAATGTTATACTCTAACATGTTACATCAACTTTTTCTGTAAGTCTTTATTTTATACCTAAGTCTGATAAATGGTTCAAGAAACTTGGAAAATAATGCTTAGTTTCACATATCTTACACAAAACTTTGCAACTGACGAAAATCATTATTGTATAAGATGATTTCTTATTGATCCTTAAAACGCAATATGTAAGTTATATTTCACTGAATATGTTTTTAAATTTGAACATATAACCAGCAGTGGATTAATGCACTGAAGACAAGGGAAAAATTGTACCTAGAACTAGCACTATAAATAATTCACAGAAAATTACAAACTGCCCAGCTGAACAATCCATTACAAAACTTCCCAACACTTTTTTCTGATTGTCAAGACTGTTTCATTTTCTATTTTCAAAATTCATACTGGGGGCCTCCGTGACTTTTAATTTTTGTGCCACCAAAACTGTTGTTCCACCACTCAATCCAACAAAACAAATGTAGCAACAGACTTAGTTCCATAAAATAATAAGTTGTAGATAATGCCAACAAATGATGCAACAAATTCCTCACCACACAAAGATCTAATAGACTAACTCTAAAACTAAATTACCAGGTATGAATGAAACACGTTCATTTAAACTTATTTTCCACTATATTTACAATTTACCCTTTCCGGCCCAAATAATTTTTTTTGTGGAAAAAATATTATGTATGGTTTGATAATGGTTTATTAGAGATACTCGAAGAAAATGAAACAAATTTCAAGTTAAAAAAACACAAGGATTATCCTGCAGGATGTGGTCACTCCACATAACCAGTAGGAACATATAACCAAACAATATAACCTATTTTGCATAATATAACATGAAACAGTTTTTGTTATATTTCAAATACAATTCTACTTTGCACGCTGAACATTTCTCGTAAATCATAGAACTCATCTGCATGAAGATTTTCTAAATATTCAGTTATTGGGTCCCCAACCCTCCCGGATTGCCCGGATGACTCCGGTAATAATGGTCAACTTCCCGACTTCCCGGGGTGACTAATTTCCCCAGTTTTTTTAAAATTATACGCAACCACGCTCTACTAATCAAACTTCGAGTTTTAATGATTATGATTTTGTGGTAAAAAACTATCAAATATTAGAAGCGGAGTATATATAAATTAAAAATAAATAAACCATTGACATTTTCTTCAACTCCCTCCCTACTAAACTCCTTAAAAAAATCTTCCGGGTTGGTCCTTTCGAAAATTGGCAACCCTATTCAGTAGGTAGGTATTCCAAACTTGCTTCCTCAGAACTAAAATAAGATAACACGATTACCTAAGTGCCCAGTGGTCACTTCAGGAGACCCCAACAAAATTAGTAATTTCGAAAGAAAGGAAACATTTACGGTCAATATATTCATGAAAATGCATAAGATATAAGTAAATAACTTTGGAGCCATTTTTCCACCATTCATAAATAAAAATAACAAATTCACACAGTTTCAGCAGATCCTCTAAGTAGTGTCCAACTATAGTAAACAAATGCACGTTATACGCGCTTCGACTTATTTCGGTCTGTCTTCGATGAACACGTCAAATTTTGCTATGTTAGACAACCCACAAAACGCACGGGTATACTGAAATAGCCAACGAGCAGTTTTACTCATGACTAACAAACTGTGGTCTTCCTAGCTAACCAGTTGCCCTGAAAGGGTTAAATGACAATTGTTTTGACTTCATCAGATTTAGTTACAAATCGTCGAAACAATGTTTCTTAATTGTAAATATAGTGGAAATTAAGTTTGACCCTTTGAGGACTAGTGTCCTTGCGTTGAAGCCACTTGAATATAATTTTATTCTGAACTTCCTGGTGTCTGCGTTGAGCCCAGTTTTGATGACATTCACCGCAGATGTCCAAATAATTACCAAGTAATTAAAAAATAAATAGTCAATATGCACCTCAGACATCAGTATTAAGTGAGTTTTTCAATGTTTACACACAAATAATTTCGGAAGCGTTAAATGAACGTGTTCTTATTTCTTAATATGAATTTCCATCAATTAAAGGTTACTTTAATTCAAAATATTATATAAACTCCACTTCTTTATAGCCCAAAGAATAAACTTTAAACATAGAATGAAAATATGCAGTTGGAACATACATAATTACCATCAATTGGCATACTGTGAATATTCCAGTTATAAATGTCAAATCATAATCAGAAATGAAAACTAATTTGTTTTATCCTTAAAGATTTACTAACATTATCCTGGAAGTTGCTATACAAAATCTCACCTCAGAAAATTGCATTCTTACATCACCCTCCTCTTCTTCATCTAATTGTTCGTTGTCCATCTCATATTTACCATCTTCCTCAGTTTCTTCAATGTCGGCATCTACATGATTCTCAGAGAATTCCAACATTTCATCCTCTTCTTCATGTTCAAAATCATCTCTAGTGCTAGTATCATCGGCTGAAAGATTTGTTTCACTTTCATCTTTACTTCTTGCCTTATCCTGAAATATAATTATAATGGAACTATTTGAAACAAAATTGGAATATTCGATGGTGAAAGTTTCAAGCATGCTATTCGAAAAAATGTAATAAATATCTAAGGGAAGAAAAATAAACAAATAATTTGCTGAATAAATTTTGCAAGCATAGATACCTTCCTCATTTGATGCAACTGGGCCGCTTTCTGATGTCGAATCGTACATGTATGTTTCAGTAAACTCAAGCGATGAGCGTGTAACGTCTTTTGGCAATATATGCAAAAGGCTCTTGTAGGTTCTTTATCAACGCCTTTCAACCAACCTAAAAGAATATTAGAATTGCAAACATCTGTAGAATTTTTTTCTTACGAATTAAACCTGCAAAATCAGGCATTTGTTCCCATGCAGGCCTATAAGTCTGTTTATAATATTTGGTTCTCGCAACATGGTGAGCAGCTTCTTCGATAGTTTTAAAAGCTTGATGGTACGAATCATCGTCAACTATCTGAACAGGTATTACATCTATTACTTTATGATCCTGAGACCTGTCGTCTACTTGGGTGATTTCCCCATCCATTAGGAAATAAAGTAACCAAATGTAATCCTTCCTGTTTAGAGGAATGTTATATTTTAGTAATTTTACTAGACACTAAAATATCTCTAGTTATGTCTAATAATGAAAATGGAGGACAATAAAATAATTGCACACATGATCAGAGAGAGACGTGGTACTTTCTTCTTCTCTTTTATCTATGTCCTCGGTTGCGGTGACCATCTAGACATAATACCTATTTGTTCTAAATTGGGCCTGATATTAACAGATCTTGGACGAGCCAATACCCAATTATGATTTTCTTCTTTTCTCTACTTTTCAAAACAATTTTGGTTAAATCAGGAGATTGGATCAATCAACATCAGACAACTCAAACATAAGGGGTTGATTAAGGGTGCATTCGCGTTGGGCGCTTACACGCTTTAAGCGCTTACACGCTTTAAGCGCTTATAAGCTTCGTTCTCTGTGGTCTACTCGCGCTCACAAACGTTTAACACTAAGCGTAAGCTAACCTAACTTTTGTTGTCGATAATTAATAAATTTGTAGGGAAATGTTAAAGCATAGTATTTGCGTGAACTATCAGGCTTTTTACTACCTGAGCGTAAAAATAAGATCTGACATTCACCTTAAGGGCGGCCGCACATTTACTACAATCGGTTCCGATTGTCTGAAACGATTGTCGGATCAGGGAATCTGACGCTCAAATATCTATACTTTTATACGATTATATCGCACACCTACGATCCGATATCGGATCGGACGTCCGACTCGAATGCATGAGCAGTGCGTCCTACCAATCGGACCGATTAAAAGTCTGATCCGACTACCGGAAGGCAAGCCGTCCATTGTTCTTGCATAGTCTACCGCAAAAATACGATTATTTCTGTCAGTTTTTGACAGGGAGTATAGAAAAAGGAATTGTCAAACCATGTGCGATACTGAAAATTTGATTACCACGGTCGAAAAATATACCTGCTTATGACATTCGAATAAAATCGGACGTATTTTGTCGGCAGTGTGCGCTAGTGGTCCGATTTGAAATCGTTTCAGACAATCGGATCCGATTGTAGTAAATGTGCGGCCGGCCTAAATGCTCAAAGCCAAAGCGTGAGCGTCTTTAAGCGCTAGTAGGCCAACACGAACGCCAATAATCTGTGCTTCTAAGCGTGTGCGCTTAAAGCGTGTAAGCGCCCAACGCGAATACACCTTAAGATATAACGGTTGTGTTCTATGCTCCTATGACATGGTTGTAAAGTTTTTTTTTGTTTTTTTTTATTTCAAAAACAGCGTTGTCGCTGCCAATGACCTTGACTACTCTGTCATTAGTCAACAATAATTCAACAATGTATCCTAACTTAAAGAGTTCAAATGAGGCGTTTAGATGCAAAAGTCACTCTTTGCCGAAAAATTGAAAATTGACCTAATCATAGTTTTATTAAAATGTTTTCGAAAGGAATCCAACGGCGAACTCGGATTGCAGCAAAAGTCACTCTTTTATATGATAAACCTGCTCTAAAAATAACAGTTCCTTGCAAAACTCTCTCTTTGTGTCTGTCATTGATTTTATGAATTATCTCAAAGTCAGTTTAGAAGCAAAGAGTGACTTTTGCATCTAAGCGCCTCAAATATAACACTGATCAAATATAGTCCAGTAACTTTATACATCACAGCATGCGTCAAATCCGGTAGTTCTGATTTTTTGCAGACTTGTTTACGATATTGCCCTAACGAAGAACCCAAGTTTGTGACCTCGAGCGCCGAACGCAACTTTGTCAAAGTTCGAAAAAAAAATTTTTTCAAATTTTGGCGATTATAACCCCAAGGGACTAGTTTTTGAGAAAACTTTTACAATGCGTTTTTAAAGAAGACTAAATTTTCTATAATATAATACTAAAATTGTCTCTGTAGACATAATACTTATTGTGATCGATCCTTTCCAAAGTTTATCATGTTTTTCGAACTTCGCGATTCTGTCGTTCTGAATGAATGTTGACCCTGATTATACTATCGAAGCCCTGTACTTTTATGATGGGATGTTAAAAAAGAAAATGAGAAGTATGAACGATGATGTTTAAGCTAAGCTACGAATAATGAAGCAAAAAAGATGGTTAACATTTATTTGTTAGGAAATTGAGTAATATTCAAAATCAAAAAATTAAATTAATTTAGCCCTCTTGGAAGGTCCCGGTTGAGGTTCGTTCGTATCTGGATCGAAGTATTGGGATAGCATATACCCATCAGCAGATGGTGATGAATCGTCAACGTCTTGTGCCCACAAGTCATCCTCCACTTCGACATTGGACAGATCGTCGCCTTCTGGGATATCTACTACTGAAATATCAGGTATATAGTCACAAGAGGCCCCGCTGCAGTGCCTGCAGACTGATGAGCATTTCAATCCTGCCTTCCTACAGCTACACGTGTTCGCACAACCCTGTGGGGCTGCATCTCTGGCCATCATTTTGGGGTTGGAGCCATGTGGCGTGGATATCCACCCCCAGGAGAGGCGCACTTGACCTTCACTCAAAGTCTCCTTACATATAAAACACAAACCCACGCTGGGACTGGGATCAGACATTGTGAGATTTTGAGTTCAAAAGTCACTCACGTTAATGGCAGTAGGCCAGTCAACGTGATAAACTTGAAAAACTATAAACTTTGAAAGAATGAATCTCGGAAAGTATTGGATCTAAAGAGACCATTTTAGTATTATATTGTAAAAAATGTAGTCTACTTAAATACGAATTGCAAATGTTTTTTCAAAAACTAGTCCTTTACGGTTATAATGGCCAGAATTTGAAAAAATACCGATTTTTTCGAATTTTGGCACAGTTGCGCTCGGCGCTCGAGGTCACAAACTTGGATTATTCATTAGGCCAACATCATAAACAAGTCTGCAAAAAAATCAGAACTACCGGATTTGACGCATACTACCCCATATTTTCAGGCGACAAAGTTACTGGATCACTATAACATAGTTCAAATATAACACAGTTCAAATTTAACACAGCTTAAAAGTATAGACCGGTTGAACATATCCACTTGAACAACAGTTTATGGAAAGTTCTTCAGCGAGATGAATGAATTTAACACAAAAATCATAGTGTGCATATAACACCTGTATTTTTGTATTTTTTTAATAGTTCTTTACTTGTGGGATACAGACACAATTAACGCACGCATGTTATCACACAAATGTGTTAATAATGTGGATTCCCACGAATTGCTTACAAAATTGTATCTACAAGTAGAGTTTTTATTACTGTCTATTGAAATATCTAATGAATTTTCACTTCATGACAGTTTAACAGGAGATGCCTGTGATCATTGTCAGATCGGTGTCCAGAAACCAGCAGGATGCGAAACTACATTAAGTTTTTGTCTTCTTGAGGAGATAATCTACCATCCGAAATAATTAGAAAATACAAAAATTTACGTAAAATTGGCGACAGTTGGGGAAATTCAACCAAATTTGTGTACTGGCTAGAATACAATTTTTTGTACTGTTTAATCTTTAATTCCCAAGTTCGGCCATTCAAATTAAGACATGTTGTATATTGTGCATCTGTTGTTCGCCTTCAACATATATTGCTTTCCAAGCGTTGTGTACCCACGTTTTTCGTCGTTTTAGCCTCATTTCCTTCGTCGTTCAATGCAATAGCTATTATATTGAAGTTGGCGAACATTTTAATATTTAGACACGAAGAACTTCGCTAAGCCAACTAACTACCAACCGCGCTCGTAGTGCGACCGTCATTCGGCCCTGTTGGAAATGTGTGGTTTTGAACTTATTGGTCGACATCGCGACACACGGCCGCAGTGTTGCCACCTTCCGTACCTACAGTTTCGGTAGAAAGTTCGGAAAAAATCGGTAGATTTCGGTAGATTTTTGAAATACAAACCTTTTCACCTATTTTATGGGTTATTCAAGTTTAAATAGCATTTACCCTAAATATTGGTCCTGAAGGTTATTACGAATGCAAAAAAAAATTCAAAATATATTTTATTTATTTAAAAAATTTATATTTGAAAAACTAACTTTTGAACAAAAATAAATATTTTAACAAAATAAATAGGCGTCCAAAAAGATAACACCTATTGAGAACAACAAATATGCAAATAAAACATGTACATCAAATTGCTTGAAAAAAAATATTTGAATCTTGTCAACGTGTAACTTAAATGATGTATCAAATTATTTTATGATAAGGAAACCTTCAAAATAATATCGTAAGAGTCATGATTTCCTAGAACAGGGTAGGCGAACCTTTTCCATTGTCCGTGCCACAAGTTTGTGAATAACCTTTATGAAATTACTAACGTGCCAAACTAAAATTGTCTAACATGTTTCTTCGATTTTGTTTTTTATTTCCTACTTTTTCTTTCACTCACACTCTTGAGAATGTCTATTGAATTACTGTTATTCAATAGAAAAAACGATGAAAGACTTGTATCGAACAATTTCATTAATATAGAAATAATTTAAAAATCACATTTGTTTGAAATTATTAAGAGTAATTTAATTTTTCTTACAAAATACCATAGAAATCTTAATATATATCGAGTAAGTATATATAGTATATATCTATGCAAAATACACATACTTTGATGTGGTTCTTGTTGTTGCATGTAAGACGTTGAGTATTGTATATTTAGATTATTCTTTGTTAAATTCAAAATTACAAGTGCTGAGTTTGATGGATTTTATTTTATAGATCAGATGTGATTCTTCATTTTGAATAGTTTATTGAGATTTATTTCCTTTTTTTTTGAATTATAAAAAGCATATTTTTGTGCGTGCCATCAATATTTTCTTACGTGCCATTTGAGGCACGCGCGCCATAGGTTCGCCAACCCTCTCCTAGAATATCAGAACATACATTCCATTCACTCTATCAGATTTCGGTAGATTTATGTGCTTTTTCGGTAGATTGAGAAGGAAATCGGTAGAGGTGGCAACACTGCACGGCCGTGTCTCGGTGCGGATGTGTGTATACCCAAGTAACATTAATGCTCTTATACCGATCTTCGAGATCGCTTTAAAACACTCGCGGCTACAGACAAAAATGCACTCTGGCTCCTTTGATTTCTAGGTTATGTTTTAACGATTGACATTTGTTTGTTTATGAAAATCAGTTGTAAATGTCTTGTAGTTGTATAGTCAGTTGTGTCACAAATATATATGCAAACCCTCTTGCCTCTTGGTTAATTATACTTAGTAAGTTGATATTGATTTTATATTGACCATTAATTTTCAAAAGGTGGTGGATGTTTGTAATAATACTATAATAATAATCTTTGTTGAGATTGAGTAATCCCAATACAAGAACATTACTGTAGCTACATTTTTCTTAGCCTATATTACCAAGGTGTGTCAAGAGTAACAGCATTTTGAATTTGCAAGATATTTTAAATGTATTGTATCTTATACCTATACATACATACAGTATTGACCAAAATTATATGGACACTATAGCTATTTTTCCAGATGAAGAATATGCATTAATTGTAGACGAGACTAGTAGTTATTATATTTATTATAGTTATTATAGACAAATTAGTAAATGTCATAAATGAATCTAACCCTAATCCAAACAAAAGGACCCAAGACTTGGAAATTAGGAAGCAAAAATTGATAACATCAATAACTCAAGAAATAAAAAATATATTATCCTTTGATCAACTTGAAGCTGTTGAGAAAACTACTGCACTTATTCATCCAACATTAAGGGCTATGGCGGTACACAGTGGCGATACAGAAAAACATGTTATGGGTCTATCCGGACTCATAAATAAGAAAAATATTCCTAATATTGAAAATTCACTTCCCCAAAGATTCTCCACCAAACATCAGTCCATGAATGCGAAAAAAAAATTGCTAGCAAAACCTAAGCCAGAAGAGGCAATTTGAATAGCAAATCAACTGTTAATTGCATCTTGATTCCTAACAATAATGAATATTAGAGTTCATATTATGTAATAATCTTATAAACTAGAGTAAGTATTAGTAAGTAAATACCTAAAGCTGAGAGAGCCCAGATATTTTAATTTTTAGTTTGTGTTTATATTTTTTTGTTTATCTGTTTTGCGATTGCCTTTTAGTTGAATAAATATTTTATTATTACATCTGCCTGCGTGTTTGATTTTGTTTCCTTAAATATTTTTTTTTCACCAATCATCAGTCTCGATAGCTTAGGCTAATATTACATTTCAAATTTTCTTTGTTTTCAATTCAATCATTCATAATTGATCATTTAACTATACATAATATAGTAATTTTTCATTAATTCTAAATCTCGAAAACATCAAAATAATAAATTAAAGAGATGCGGATTCTTACGAACTTGAAAAATAAAAATACATATACGTTTAAATAATCGCGCGAAATCGAAAGAGCCAGAGTGCATTTTAGTCTGTAGCCGCGAGTCTTTAAAACTATACAATAAAATTTCGCATAAAATCAAGTGATCTTCAAGACATCCCTGAGACCATCATAAAACAGCTTCTAGACAAAAAGGGCCCATCCTAAAAAGGCCTTCAAGACTAAATTTCAAAACTGTATTAAAACCATTAAGTTTTAATTCTATATTCTTAGAGGGTTCTTCAAGGCAACTTCAAATATATAAATTAAAACTTATTATCTGACATTTTGCTCTCAAAATGTATTCAACGCGGACTAAATTAACTTAAAAAGAATTAATGAATCCTAAAAGAGTTTTATTTTATTTACTAACACTCGACAACTTTTAAGTATGTATAATGGCCGGCAGAGTGGTAATATTTTAAAACACATACGTATACTAAGCATATCTTAAAATAATATTCGAAAGAAAACTATTATGGTGAAAAATTCACCAACGAATGGAACTTTTCTGATAAAAAGTAATAAAATACTTCAACATAACTCGAGCGCCACTCATTTAATGTATTTTTCCCATATTTAAAAAATATTGAAAAAATATCATCAAATTTTATTTTGCATCTAAGGATCTGAATGCATTTTTTTAATTGAATGGCATATTTCGAAATACCGTTTTTCAAGATTTAAAACAGCGTTTTATTTACCACTATAAATCCAATGACTCCCACAGGAGTCTGTTTAGTTTTCCTTTCAAAACCAATAACTTCAAATTGTGACCTTATTGATTTAAAGTGGTCTTGTGCTCAAACGGAATCCTAACCTCACAAAAAAAAATTCGCGGATCTTGCTCAAGAATAGTCTTTGGTAGTCGTTTATTAATGAGTTGTATTATTGTTTAACAGTGCCTTGACTCATGTTTGAAAGGATTACCAGTTCTCTAAGCTCTTCGCATAAAAGCAGATTTTTTATGAGTTCATTGTCGTTTTGAAATTCATCATTTTGAATTTGATCGTCGTTTTCGTAGATTTCTTTCTGTAATTCCCAGGCACTGCTTTCATAATCGAACGGATTGAAAGATGAAGTGAAAGGACACTCTTTATAAGTAACGCTGGTTTCAATTTGCACTATGGTTTTCTTGCACTGGTTGAAAAGAGCTTCTCTCAGTTATAACCCCTCCACATTCATCTGAATGTGGAGGTGATATTTAATTAGTTTTAATGAAGTCGTCCAAAGACCAAAAGGTATTTCTTTTAACCAAATTGACTAAATTAAAACCTTTTAAATGAATAATTCTCTTAATGTACTCATCAAAAGGTAAAAATTATGTTTATGGATTTAATGTGGTATTATATTGAATGTATTGTCTTAGGATAAAATAGTATTCCTAATGGGTTTTAAAGAATACAACAACGGTACTCCATGAAACTGCATTAAAACTTTTTTTCCCAGAACGGATTGTTTTAAAACCAACTTGCTATTTAATTCTTAATAATAGCAAATTAGTTTTAAAATAGCCAATGTTAAGAGTAATATAAAACCAGTATAAGATCAATAGGACATTAAGAGCAAATAGACTTTTTATTTTGATTTAAAGAGTGCATTAAATTCTTTGTTCAAGAATAAGTGGTCTTTAAGAACTTCTAGTTTATCTTAAGGTTACTTTAAATCCTATGTCGATTTATTGAACATATTAAAGCATTTTTAAAACCTAAATAAATAGAAACTGTCTTCAAATTGTTACTTGGGTACGGACCTTTAAGTTCTCTCTCGGTGCTTTATTACCCGACTCGAAGCAAAGATTTCCATAACCACAACTTTGAGTTAAAATCTAATACTTCTTCTGTTCTTGTATATTTTTCTAAAACTGAAAATTATCCAATCAAAATGATGAAAAATCATCATTTTGATTCAACTATTGGAATTTTGGGTATACACATTTTAATAAGCAACATTTCAGATTGCAAGGTTTTCTTAGCAACTGTGTAATTCACATATTATTAAAGCAACTTCGTGACTAAGGCGCTTATATCGTTTAATTTTAGCAGCCAAAAAATTTCGACCATCAAATGCAGAAGTAGTGGTTAGATAAATTTTCATAACAGGTTTCATATAGTTATCAGTTAATTTGGAGGTACATAGTTTGAAAAAAATATGGTTCCATGAGCTGATTATCAATATTTTTAACAAAGCTGCAAGAGCTTCAAGACACTCAATAAAATTAAAAGATAAAAGTTCATTAAATATCACTTTAATAACAATTACCTTGAAAAAACTTGAATGATTTTTTAAAAATATTTTTATTTATACAAAACGGCACCCGCTCTGGCCAATTTGTCTGCTTCTTCATTTCCTTTCTCTCCTTGATGCCCTCTAATATGTACCTGAAAAGATTATGGTAATAAAGACTTTTCACATTGTTGAATTTATCTAAGTAGTTAGCTTGAACCAATTAGCGTAAAATCAAACTTTTAATTTATTGAAAACGTTCTATTAAGCGTGCCTCTTCGAAAATTAAAGGGAAGCTACAAAAGAGATATAACACGTGTTTTATTTGCCGTATCTATTTCAGAACGTACTGTTGCTTTCCTCATTTTGTATAGAAGTTTTTGGCTTTAATACACTTTATGACTTCTTTGGTCTCAATTGATTGATATTTAATTTATTAATTTAACATTGTAAATATTAGCAACAAAATTCTCGCACTTTAAAATAAAGAAAAATCTGTTTTCATTGAATGTTGTTTTCTATATTATAATTGTTGAATTTGCGACATCATTATCAACTCCAAAAATGGTTATGCATGTTCTTTTTATTGTGACACTATTTATTCATACTCCTCAATATTTTTCAAATAAAGAACTGGGTTTGTTTTTTTAACATTAATCCATAAAATGAATACACACCCAATCCACATCGCCAATTTTGTTTCGAATATTATCGAGTTTAACCAGGTCGTCCTTATTCTTGACATCTCCACCATTAGCGACTTTCCAATGATTTTTCTTCCATTTCTTTATCCACTGAGTTATACAGTTTATCGTGAATTGAGAATCTGTTTTTATCCTCACCTTATGAATGCCTGCAAATGATAAATGTGGGAATGAGAATATATATATATATATATATATATATATATATATATATATATATATATATATAATATATATATATATATATATATATATATATATATATATATATATATATATATATAATATATATATATATATATATATATATATATATATATATATATATATATATATATATATATATATATATATATATATATATATATATATATATATATATATATATATATATATATATATATATATATATATATATATATATATATATATATATATATATATATATATATATATATATATATATATATATATATATATATTTATAAATATATATTTATTTTTTTATATATATATATCTATATCTATATATATATATATATATAAAAAAATATATATATATATATATATATATATATATATATATATATATATATATATATATATATATATATATATATATATATATTATATATATATATATATATAATATATATATATATATATATATATATATATATATATATATATATATATATACATATATATATATATATATACATATATATATATATATATATATATATATATATATATATATATATAATATATATATATATATATATATATATATAATATATATATATATATATATATATATATATATATATATATATATACAGTTGGTTGAACCAACTGTCTCTTCCTCTATCTGTGTTGCCCTCATTTTCAGGTTCTTCAAATCTTTATCTCTTATAGCAAGTGTTGTGTCATCCGCATATAAGACTGTGTGACAATGTGCATTTACAGGCAAGTCATTCATGAACACTATAAACAAAAGGGGACCTAGTACAGAGCCTTGAGGTACTCGCTGCTTAGTATCAATCATGGAGCTTACCTGCCGATTATGAAGTACGACCTGTTTTCTATTCTCTAAGTAGGAACTAAATAGACTCATTGCAACACCTCTAATATATATAATATATATATATATATATATATATATATATATATATATATATATATATATATATATATATATATATATATATATATAATAGCATATCTTCATCAAACATATTGAAACATGGGCTATTTACCTTCCCTATGAAGAATTTCCAGAGCAGTTATACAAGCTTGTATTTCAGCAGTATTATTGGTTGCTTTTCCCATCACAGGTTTGGATACATTTCTGGAAAGAAGAAAGTGTTAAATTTCTCAATGACAAATTGAGGGGTTATTGGATTAAATTAAGAAAACATTATCTCTCATTTCCACAGATGCCATTCAACAACTATATTCAAACTGTCTAAATAAATCATGGAAAAAATTAAAATATTGATATATGTTATAGAATTGAAGAAAAATGAACTTTAGTTAAGTGTATGAAATAATCAAATCAGAATACATTTCATTTCAGATAGAAGGGCCTACAAAATTGAGATTTTCGCAAACAAAATCAGTTCTTTCATTAATCAGATTTTTTGGACTAATCTAGAATTAATTATATTCAAGAAACAATGACCACTTAGAGAATAGTCTGCATGATCTCAAAACTAATAGAATGCCTCATGCTAAGAACAATTAGGAAAAATGCTACAGGATGCATACAATGCAATTAGTACCATTTTTTAAAACACATAAAGATTCAATCAAAAATTTATTCACTGAAAATCTCCGAAAGGTCATGGAACAGTGCCTTTCAACCTGTTTTCACTGAAATTACAGAGTTTACTTTATATTATAAAAAATGAAAATATTAATGCATGTGAAAAAAACAAGCAAAAAAAGGTATCCCATGCTATGTGCATATTAAATATGAATGATAAAAATGTTAATGTTGTTTTTAAATCAATTTGAATCTTATTCATACAAATAAACACAATTAAATAATATTTAATGAAATTAACTTCTCCATAACTTTAATCGTTCTAAATTATGTTTACAACGAAATTCCCAAATGAAACTTACAATGGATGGTTATCTGCAAACCACACACCTATTCCAGCCTTTGCATTAGTTTTTCCATTATTTTCACATGCACCATCTGTATAAACAACAACATAATCTCCTTCTCTGATGAAGTTAGTTTGAGTATCTTCTGAACTATTTTGCCCACCACCCACAGCAGCAAAATGAAAATAGGGACTATCAGTAGTACTCTTTTCTGCCTCTACATACGGCTTCAATCTTTTAGCAATCGGTAATACTTTTGAACTATGACCCACAGATTCTGAATTTCTCTTTGACCTATTAGATGTAAAAAAACCTTTGAAAAATATGAATATTAATAATGCCTTCAATAAAATGAACTAGAAATGCTTACCGTAAAAATTCTTTAATTTCTGCATATTCTCCACTATTTGACAATGTTGTCAGTTCCAATTTCACTTCTTGAAGTTGTTGTTTGATACTTCTTATTTTCTGAAATATCATATTCGCCCTCGATTCTAAAGCAGATGATTTTCTGAAAAGAAAAAATTACTCTTATTTATAAATTGAGTTGAGAACTCAACCTAATTTTCAATATGTACATACGATTCTAAATCGCAACTCATTTTGAAATGCCATAAGCACTTCTGAATTAATGATTTCCTGAAAACTGATATAATCGATCCACTCAAAATTTTCATAAATTTTGAAGTACAAGAAAAATTTTTAAACCATTCAAAAATGTGGATATTCTACTCTCAAATCAGATCACAGAGTTAGAATCAAATATGTAGAGAAAAGTAAGATAGATAATAATCTATGCTAATTCTTTGCTTATTTAGTTTGAGAAGCTAAGATATGATATGATAGTGCAGAAGTCCCCAAATTCCGTCATGTTTTTCCGTTTTGGGTAGACATCCATCGAATTTTTGCAAATTCATCAACTTCAAATGTGTTTTGACAACTGATATGATGATGATTTCTATGGCTACTCCTCTAAGATTTAAATTTTTCTCTGTTCCGAAGTGTAGTGTGAATAATTTCAGAAAATACATGTAAATGATTTTTATCAATTTAGTTGAAATTAGAACGAAGCAAAATAAAATTGAGTATCTGTTACATAAAATAACAAGTTTCAACTATTTCAATGTGTTTTGTGACCAAAAACCTAATCGCCTACTACTACACAACTTTATAAGCGATACGCCCCCTACCGGTGTCGAATATTACTAGAGCATGGGAGATAGATTGCTTTGTTTACATCTGTTTACGTGTATTTTATATGAGAAGTTGTTGAGTTTTAATTGTATTTTGGATCGTTTACAAACGTTCAGAAGTGATGAATCACTATTGTTGTGTATTCTATTGTTCATATTGGGCAAAAAAAACCGAAATTAGCTTACATACCTTTCCGAAAGCTGGACAATTCAAAGTTGCATTCCAAACAAAGTTGGGGAACAAGGAAATGATGGACAGAAGAAAGGTGTGGATTCATAACTTAAAGATTGAAAAAAAATGTCTGAACATAAGAGAGTTGTTCTTTACAGTTTACTGAGAATAATTATTTTCCCTGCAGTAAGTTTGTGGATTTTTCCATATAGAATTATACCAACTAATGATGTGCAATTTTCAGCTAACCGAAAACGTAGAGGTTTTGAAGTCCAATGCTATTCCAACGAAAAATCTTCGACTTTTATCGGAATCTGAACCTGGGCCATCATCCAGAGATTCTAGATTATTGTATTTTCTTTCATGTAACAACCAGAGATACTATTAAAATAATAATAACAAATGATGTTTATTTGCACAACCAAAATAACATTTTTTATCATAACATCAAGAATATGAAATAAATCTGGACTCTATAGCTAGGTAAAAACTAAAATATTCAATTATATAATCAGGAAAACAGAGATTCTATCAAAAAAAAACATACTCTCAGAAGTCCACCGTACTTTTAGGATAGCTGTAATACGTCAGGAAAATTAAAAAAATATAATGACTTATTACGTTCAAACCATTCAAGCAGAGTATTCATATTAATTCTTCTTTTTTTTCATGTTGTTTCTTTCAGTTTAGCTGGTAAGTACTTAGTTTTGTCCATTATAGTCAAAAATTCTTCAGTTCGTAATGAAAGTAGACATGTCAGAGATGTTTTCTTGAAACTTTTGAAAACTTTTTTATTTTTTAAATAAATAGGTGTTCTATCATACAGCCTTTTCATGAGGTATACATAGTTCCTTCAACCAATTAAATTATTCGTCCTCTACTTTATTTTATTATTGATTTTCATGTTCAATGATGAAAACTCAGTGTTAATTTCAACTTGATGTAGGTAGGTTATCTACTGTTGAACAGAGATAAAATTGTCCTCAATCCAAACACAATATATCACAGGAAAATACAAAGTCCAATAAAACACAAATTACGACGATAAACGTTCGAGAACTCAAAACGAAATGAACGTAAATACCATTACAATCAATGTAAACAAACAGCTAATCTCCCATGCTCTAGTACCGATATTAGCCGTTCCGGCGCTACGATCTTAATTTCGGACGCCTATAACTATAATTAAATTAAATTTGAATAATTTGTAACTGGATGTACTAAGTGAAATAAAATAGTTCACTCTAAAATACCCACCTTGCTACTCATATTATAATGCGAAAATAAATTTGTATACAAAACCATACTGTTCTGTCGGTCTGTTTGTTACGTTTTCACTTAAAATCTGAGCAACAAATCAATCCACTATCGTACACCCTAATTTATATCTCTCGGGCCCATTCACATCTCATGAAACACCTACTTATCTTTTCGCTGTCATCAATCTGGGGGTTATTATAGGCCACTTTGGGTGTTTATATGATAGTAAATAGTGTTTTCCTTTCAGCCTATTTTTCATTTGAAAACTATGTTTATAACCTTATAATCTGATGTGGATTATTGGGATCTATATGTAGCATTTGGACGAATTAATTTTTTTTGATTGAACGTTAACTCTGAAGTAGGTTATATAAATTTTATATCTAATTATTTTCAGGCACTTTTGAAGGTAGCCTTCAGATAATTTACCTAAATTCACAAACAAATATTTGTCCTAATCACTTCACCTAGTCTCTGATCCTGATCTCTGATCATAATCAGCGTTGCCAGGTGTGAAAAATTCTCCGTACCACAAACTCGATGAAAATGTACTAAATTTTACCTTAGCGTACCACTTTCTAATATTACATATTACATGCCATATGAAAGAAAAAAACACATTATGTGGATAGTGTGTAAATATATTTGCTATGTGACGGCTAGTCGGTAGGGATGTGACCTCGATTCGGAAAAATCGATTAGTCAATAATCGATTTATTTTGTTAAGAGACAAATCGATTTGTGAAAAATCGATTGAAAAGAAAAATAATCGATTTTTCTTTATACTTCGACCTTCTATACGAAAAATGCCCATTCGATGTATTAGTGGAAATATATTATGAATATTTAATTTTAATTTAACCAAAGTGCAAATTATTCAAGATAATAAGTATCAAAAAATAGCCAAATGGACCATTTTCAGATTTTCTTACTTTCGCCAGCAACTTTTAGTAGGAGTTTCACTAGAGGAAGACATTTTTATGGTTAACGACAATTATTTTGACACTTGAAAAATGAAAATAAAAACCATAGATAATACTATATAATATAGAGTACAGATATATATATATATATATATATATATATATATATATATATATATATATATATATATATATATATATATATATATATATTTTCTATATTTATATATGTATTTTTTTTTTTTTTTTTTATTTTTTTAAAATTATTTACATATATATATATATATATATATATATATATATATATATATATATATATATATATATATATATATATATATATATATATATATATATAAATATATTAATATATATATATATATTAAGATTTCTTTGATAAAAACAAAAAAGATACAACTTATTATATATTAGTACATACAGATGGCGCTGATTTTTTTATCGACTTGTTCAGTAAACTTATCCATTTTTTCATCTATCGCACATATAGCACCGTTTACAAAAATCGATTTAAAATGTAAAATTCTTATAATCGATTTATTAAAAATCGATGTTTACCATTAGTAAAATCGAATATAAAAAATCGACAATGAGAAAAAAATAATCGATTAAAATAAAAATCGATTATTTATTCACATCCCTACTAGTCGGGCCAACACCTCCTACACTAGTGTAAGTAGTGTAGGAGGTGTTGGTCGGGCTAGTTTGGCAGAAGCTGCGTGAAAGAGAGAGAACAAAGAACTTTCAGTTCACTCAGTTTCGAAATCAACCGCTAGAGGCAGAGTTTGTGTACTCTTTGGTTGGACAGAATAAACTGACTGTTCCGTCCATTTCCGAACTTTCCTTCCGACTCGCATCTCTCTCTTGTCATGGTCATCTGCTATGACGCTATGGACATTTTGATTTCTTGATTCAAAATGCAAATAATCGATAAAAAAGTTGTTTTTCAATATACCCAAAAACAGTACCACATTTATCAAAGGAGTACCACCGTACTTTTTGACAACCAAAAGTACCACATGTGGTACTATAGTACCACTCTGGCAACGCTGATTATAATTCCAAAAACACTACTGTAGCTGTATTTTGTTTACCTTCTTCTTCTTGGCCAATGTCAGTTGTCAATTCAAATGTCATGTTAATGTTTGTTGTTTGGCTGTCAAAATATTAAAACTAGAGCAATCAATATTCAATTTTCCCATTCTATTAACATAAATACAAAACTGAAGTGAATATCCATTTTTGCAAGATTGAACATAACTTTATGCAGTAGTGACGAATAATGTCCTTTGAAGGTTTCTCTTTGCCTGCGGGCTGGGAAGCAAAATTTGATAATAAACTTGGAAGAACGTAAATAATATTTATCCAAATGTGTTGAACTGATTGAATATCGTGTCAAATTTTAGATATTATATTAATCATAATGAAAAAATCACTTCTTGGGATCATCCATATAAGAACAAGAAGTCTACAGCAAATACTTTCAACTATTCTAAACAAACAAATGGAACTTCTAAACATTTAACAAATATGGGTGTTGAATCAATTCCCTTACAGGTATTTAAATTAATCTTAAATTAAACAAATCTACAAAAACTTTAGTTATGATACATATTGGAAACTATTAATATTCAGAAAACTATAATTTTAAACTTGTTATTTTATTTGATGATATATTGTATTTTTGTACTTCTGATTTGTTTCATTGATATTAGTGTTATACAATAGTTATTTAGAACGAAAGATCTACAATGAATTATACTTTTTATTATGTATATTCAAACAATGAAAGTTTGGAAGCAATAGACTGAAAAAAATGTAGAAAATATAAAATTGAAGAAACATCATCAATCAGAACTTACAGAGATGCTGTCAAAAGGAAGAAGTATGTAGTATTTCTACAATTCAAGGAGCAACACAACCAAGAAATATCAAGAAATAATCTATACAACGCATTATACACATTTGACTTGCAAACAGCTCCAGTAAAAGTAATGACACCATTTCTTGAAACAATAAAAAATTAATATATATTAATAACTGAGATTGAATTCTCGCACATCACTTGGTGAAACATCATAAAGAATAAAGTATAAACTTTAGAATAAAAACACTTGGCTTATGTTTCACAATATATCAAGGGATGAAAGGCAGGACCTCGTAACTTCTGGACAACAAATTTCACAGACTGAACAGTTACAAGGTCTCGCGTTCACAATTTGCCGCGAAATAGATACGAGGTAATGTTTTATTTCATTTCAGCCATATCGGATATTTTATTTGCTTTGAATTTAATATTATAGATGGCGGCACTCGTACTAATAGAAATTATACTTAAATCTCAATTTCACAAATTTTGCTAGTTACGAGGTCCTGCCTTTCAGCCCTCGAATTGTGAAACATAAGCCAAGTGTTTTTATTTTAAAGTTTATACTTTATTCCTAATATATATTAAATATAAATATATATATATATATATATATATATATATATATATATATATATATATATATATATATATATATATATATATATATATATATATATATATATATATATATATATATATATATATATATATATATATATATATATATATATATATAATATATATACAGATATATATATATATATATATATATATATATATATATATATATATATATATATATATTCATGAAAAAAAAACATAAAGCAGCATGAAATGCTGATAACATAGTTGTTTATGAACACAGAATGTGATTACAATATAAACATAAATCTCCCATACACCAAATCAAATAAACACATTCATAAAAAGAAAAATAAAAAAAAAAAAACAAGATCATATTTAATAATATATTTTTCGAGTTCTTTCACAAATATCTTTAAGTGTGTTGTGGAGGTGATTGGTGATATATATATATATATATATATATATATATATATATATATATATATATATATATATATATATATATATATATATATATATATATATATATATATATATATATATATATATATATATATATATATATATATATATATATATATATATATATATATATATATATATATATATATATATATATATATATATATATATATATATATATATATATATATATATATATATATTAATATATATATATATATATATATATATATATATATATATATATGTTTATATATATATATATATATATATATATATATATATATATATATATATATATATATATATATATATATATTATATACATATATATATATATATATATATATATATATATAAATATATATATATATATATATATATATATATATATATATATTTAAACATGTAACTTATCTCTTGTGGTCAATCCAATATGTATCTTTCAAGGCATCACTTAACCTTCTATTTGTTACTAGATAGTTTATGGAGAAAAATGTTTTTTTTTCATAATTTTATTATATTTTTAACCAGTTCATTCCCTTACGCTGCTTTGGAAATAGCATGGATCGCCGGATTTGCGGAGGAACTATGTGTACCCTACTCTACCCCCTCCCATACCAGCATTTCAGATATCACCTCATCAAAGTCCCAAGATAAATATATTACAGGTATCCCTGCAACCAAAGGATTATTAATAGAATTGCATGAAGTTTGAGAAAACGCATGACGTAGTGTATTTTCTTGAATAATCGTGAATAAAAGTTGCCCATCATAAGATAAATAATCTTACGTTCGTGCATATCTTTGCCCTCTCTAGTGCTATTCAACAGGCAATATTTTTAACTTTCAGTCCTCCAACTCCATAAAGTTATATACACAATTTAATTGAATAACAATGCTTATGTTGATTAACAAAACTAAATTTGATTTTACTACGTTTATTATCACAAAATATTTTGAAAAATATAACACTGCGATTGCAATTTCGGTCACTAGACCATCATCGGGCAGATTGAGTTAAGAACTTAACTCAATCTGCCCGATGATGGTCTAGTGACCGAAATTGCAATCGCAGTGTTATATTTTTCAAAATATTTTGTGATAATAAACGTAGTAAAATCAAATTTAGTTTTGTTAATCATGTTAAATTATCACGTAGTAACGACGGATTCCATCAACTATTTAATGCTTATGTTCCTGGAAGAGTGAATTTATTATATTATAACACAATGATAATATAAAATTCATAATTTTAGTTTAAAATATGTTTTTCTTGAAATGTAATAGTTTTACATTTTGATAAATGGAGGAGCTATCTATTTGAGTTTGCTATCCCTTAGATCATATATATTAATAGAGAAAGATTTTTCACTGCTACAAAATTGGAAGGACTTTGAATAGCCTTGTATTAAAAATTTTTGATTTTTGTACTTTCTAAGAAAGTTGCGTGTTTGATACTTTCGAAAATATTGCAGATATTGCATTTAACATTCATTTAAAATGATATTCATTATTTTATTCAGAATTTTTGAAGCTTAGCGGAGTATGGCTGTAAAAATATAAACTTGCAATTTTATTGTAAATGTTTATTTGGTAGCTCACCTTTGTAGATTTATTTTTGAATTGTTAAGTGTCTACTTTTAGTTTTTCGAGTAACATGATGTAACAATTGATTCCATGAATAATGTAAAGTACTATCTTGGTATAGTATATTATCAAACTTGGCTGCTGTGGCTTTGCATTTTTTTAATTATGAGAAACTTATATCAACATGTGATCTATCTTACCTGTGGAAAATATTTTGATATTAATATAGCGCATATAAGGTGTCTTTTTTTGGTTCCATATATTCTTATCAGTTATTCACTGGCCAGTAGAGAACTTTGTCTTCATTTATGTATTGTGGTTTCCAATATTTCTGTTCATGAATGAACTGTATCCTACATTGGTGTACGATTCACTGTTTTATATGATGTATTATCTTCAAGTTGTTATGAATGGAACTGAAGGAATATATTTTTGAGTTAGGCTGAGATGGTGGTTCTCCTAAATCCTGTAAGGAAAAATTATTAGTGAAGTGTATAAGATATTAAATTAATCTAAATGTAGAGTTTTTTATTTTCCAACAAAATTATGAGCTTATCTAAGTTATTAACAACAAATTATTTCTATACAATTTACCATAAGTAGGAAAAGGTTGTTTAAGACATAGTACTTTAACCTTTTGTGCCTCTCGTACATTCTTTTAGGTCAATCATGTGTCCATATCACAAGCCATCCTTTTATTTTGAAAGAAGAAGCTACATAGCCACAGGGATTTTGCTGCTCTCTTTACCAAACTCTATAATTTCAAGCCAATTCTTTTTTTATGTGCAGTAATATAGTTTTTTTTTGGAAATTACAGATAAAACTGCAATCGCCCACATTCGATATATCATTTATAACAACTAAAAAACATAATGTTTCAATCACAAATTTGATACTAATCTGGGAAACTCCTAATACATATAATAAGACAACTTTGGTTTTATGCCTTTCTCACATTCAAATAAGATATGTATCCAATAAAATGTTTATTGTGTAAAAAGTTTCAAGTAGGAAATGTTGATGAAATGAGTTGTTGATAAAAAATTATAGTTCACAGTTCTGATCTGATGATTGAGTTTCGGATTATTATATATCTTTAATATTGTGAATATTTTCTAGGATTTTAGCAGTAGAACCCGTGGAAGTCCATTAACCTTACGATCAAAGGTCGAAGACAGTTCTTTAACTGTTTTGACAGATACAGACGAAGCCGTTTCCAAAATAAGCGCGACCTTTCCCACTGTGTCTGAGGCACATATCCGATTGCTCATGAAGAAGTAAGTATGCCATATCATTTTGCACTTCCAAATTTTCGAATAATTTTTCAACGAAGATAGTGCTAAGTTTTGCGGAAAGTGTTGTAATAAATTGCCTGGAGTTGAAGTTATTTATATTAACATATGATGACGAAACCAGTTGTTTGAGTTTTTCATGTAACAAAATTCATGAAAAACAAAATGAAATTATTTAAGCACCTATTCACCTAGTTCTACGGTGTAATAGCAGTTTTTTTGTGACACATAAAGAAAAGTGTTCAGGTTTCTCAAGGAACATTCTAATTCAATCTATACTTGTCAAAAACGATATAATACAAAAAAAAACATGCTGTAGATCTCTGCTTCACTTATGTTTGCTTCATAGCATCGCCACGAACGCTACTGCTTTGTTATTTTGATAACACTGCAAACATATATTTTCAAAGGCATTATCAAATCGTTTTTGCAAAACACCGTACAATCTAAAAGACTTGTCCAAACAATGTTATGTCCGAAACTGTTCAACTGATTCTTTCATCAATATTTAGAATGGACTTTTAGGGTGGACGTAGACTTTGTATTATCCCGTTAAAATAAAAGGGCTTTCGTGGCGACCGATTTTGCAATTAAAGTCGATGCAAAAACGGTTGGACGAATGCGTTTTTCGCGAATGCTGCCTTAACGATAGATATTTTAATGCTTCCTATAGAAAATTTGTAGAGCTAAATATTTGCTATAAAAAAGTCAGCTATTACATATATCTTTATGTGAACGTTTAAACGCAAATTGAAGTCCACGCGGGAGAAATTTTGGGTCCTGCTAGTATCTTAACCTTATCATATAGATAGATATATGTCGTAAATATACTTTACTTTAAGGCAGCGTTCGTAGAAAAACTAATTCGCTCGATCTATTTTTCGACAACTTCAGTTGCAAAATTTGTCTCCACGAAAGGCCTTTCTATGTCTATCCTGAAAGTCCATTCAAATATTGGTGAAAGAATTTTTGAAATCGGATGAGTAGCATCGAAGATTACCTTCTTCGTCCAAACTTACAAACTTTACTTCTTTGTAATATTAGTATGAACATGCTTCCCTGGAATATATTATAAATAACGAACAGTAGTATTCATATATTTTTCTGGTGCAGATGTGTAGAGGACGTTATTGCTTGTTCACTTGTTCCCAAAATGAATTAAATATGTCCTCGAGTTTTTGGATGATGTTTATATCAGTTGGAATTTAAATTTTCGCCTAGACATAAAAATAAATATATGAAAGTTAATCCTTAACTAAGGAAACTATTATTTTTATTTATTAATTACGAGATATCAAAAATTTAAGTGGCGCACTTCATCAGTCATATAACTTGTTCTCTAAAGCTCTCTGATTTTTACCCCGAGGCGAAGCTAAAGGGGTTATAGTCTCACGACAAAAAGTTGGGATCTGGCCCGATTTTAAAAATTCCAACGGATATCGATAAAACACATATGATTTCATTAGGGAATTTGAATTCCCAATTTTTCCCAACGAAGAATAAAAAAATATAGCGTTTTTACCCCATGGCGAAGCTAAATTCTCACTACAAAAAGTTGGGATCTGGTCCGATTTTAAAAATTCCAACGGATATCGATAAAATACATATGATTTCATCAGAGAAGTTTTGTTCCCAATTTTTTCCCAACGAAGAATAAAAAATTATAGCGTTTTTTAGATAGGCATTACGACATGCGCATGCGCAAGGTCGATATGTACGAAGTCCTACAAAACATGCGTCGAAGTGCTCTATGTGCCACGGTAACCAAGCGACGTTGATAGCTTCAGCTGATTCTGCGTCTGTGTCTGCTTCCTATCTTATCAATTTGATTCATAATTTGCAGCAAAATGAGTCGGAATAGGATATTCAAATTCGACAGTCAATCAATGAATTTTTTTGCCAAATTTTCACGGATTTTATTCGTAATATCGACTTATTAATACATTTATTGCAATTTTCCTTCATTTCATTCGTAAAATCGACTTTCATTGTTATTTAATTTATATAATACATTCAAAAAATATTGACGACATGCACATGCGCCGAGGGGTTTTATCATTCCTAGTGCTACGCAGTAGGTTGTCCTTCATTTTTTCAATAGAATTTATAATTTTCAGTTTCTTGATTGAACAATTCAATTTTAGAATATTTAAAATTATGTATGTGTTAGGTAAGACCATAAGAATTTTAGAAAGAGTTAGGTGGACCGCAAAAGTGGTTTGGAAACACTTACCTAGAGGGCAATCTTGAATCTAAAAACCTGACTAAACAATCGGTTGATGATCATATTTACTTATAACTTCTTGCGCTGATTGATTTATTTCAATAGAAAATCGGAAAAATTATCAATTCTGCTAACAAAAATGATTGTGTAAAAGTGATAAACATACATTAGCAGTAGAAAATTTATTGAAATGCATGTTTTTTTCAGAATAAGTATATGAAAAAATAATATCATAAAAGGAAAAGTTGTTTGCATGCAATTCTCTGCACTTTTTACTAACACAATCATGCTATATTAACATTTTTAGGTTTAACAATCGAGAGGTACTTGTGATAAGCGCTTTACAGGTGGAAAAAAACCCCATTACCACACCTGGTCCTTTCTCAACGCCCCCTCCCCAACGTAACATTCACCAAAGTGGAATATACGCCCCGATACATTTGACTTCTTCTTTAGGCGTACAGTCATATTCTAGGGATGGTAGTCCTATTCTCAGAGGTGGATCTGGACCAAACAGCACCTATTCAGGTTCTCCTAGAGTAGGAGATGGATTCAGAACTTCATCAAGACCACATTCTTCTCCTAAGCTCAAACTAAGGTCCATCATCCTCATACGCAGATGCTAATGCCTTTTTTAGCTGTTTATTTTGCATGTTATGTGCGGTGCTGTAGAAAAACTGTAATAACTAGCTTTATTAAAAAATGCTGGCTGTTGTCTAGAAAAATTTACACTGTTAATTTGAAAATATGTTCTATCAATTTGAAATTAAATGTTATGATGGTAATGCTTCCCTTCTCGGATGACTTCATTTATCTATTGAAGCATAGTTGACATCGAATTTATCTATTGAAGTATAGTCGACTGATAACAAAATATTTTTGTGTATATTATTTCCAATAACAAGGCATCTAATTTGTTATTACAGTTAATTTGGTATATTATTTTTAAATATAATTTTTTTCATTTAGATTAGTACTTATGTTAAATCATTTATAATGTTGGTACTTTATTTTAACCTTTCATAGTTGCAGGTATATGAAGTCTATTTTCCCTGAAGCTGAAGAAACTATTATCCTTGATATATTATCTAATAATGACAATAGCATTCAGAAATCGTCTGATAAGTTACGTGAAATGGGATTTGAAAAAAAAGATAGTTTGAAAATCAGTCAACAAAAAAATCAACATCAGATAAAGGCTGATGAAGATGGGCCGTCCTCTCCAAAGCCTGAAGTACTCATTCCTAGAATTAAGTCCTCTGAAGAAAAAGAAAAAGGTTAGTTACAACAGGTAAAATAATCTGTTCATAAATCATCGATTTTTCAAGAATGTCAAATTTGTATTACATAGGCGATTATTTTTTTTTATTCGAAGAAGAATACTGGAATTGAATTATTCACACAGTTTTATACAATCTGAATCAATTCATTGTTCTATTTTCATTTAAGCAAAAGTTGAACTTCAGAGTGAATATGCAGATATTCCTGAACGCTTGATTACTATAGCATTGGAAAGCGTTGATTATGAAAAAGATAAAGCAAGTAATCTTTTGAAAAGTTTCTCGCAAGATATATCAAGAGTTGAAGAGGGAAGAATTGTTGCTGTTTCAGAGTGAGTGATAAATATCTTTGTCAAGAGTTAATTATAGTATACATATTATTCGTTAAAGAAATTTTGGCTTAATTATTTTACACAGAAATGAGAAAATTTGATTGATGTATTTTCACAAATGTATCCAAAGATATAGAATGATGCAATTTTTCAGAACTGACAATATATCAGCGTCAGAAAACAAGGAAACTATTATACCCCCATCTCAAAGCAGACAATCTTTGAAGAGCCTACTGAAATTAGATAAAAATGATAAGGAAAAAACTATTTTCAATCGGTGAGTACTCCTCACTTAAAAACGTTCTGCAGTTATTATTGACTTTATTATTTTAGTGTTCTCGAAGAATCCAATTCTGGATATAGATCTGGATATAGATCTGGATATATATCAGATACAATAGGAGTCAACCCAAAATTGGCTAAAGGAAATGATGCGAAATTATTGCTGTGAGTATTATTGTAAATTCTAGAATCAAATATTGAAATAAATAACTGCAAGATTATGTATATCCAACAATTGTTTACTTTTGACATTAAGTTTTTTCATCTTAATATATATATATATATATATATATATATATATATATATATATATATATATATATATATATATATATATATATATATATATATATATATATATATATATATACATATATAGTACAACTTCAGTAGTTCGGACACTCGCTAAAACGGACACTCCAGTAATCCGGATTGCTCTGTAAACCGGACATTTTCAAAATTTTACCTCTCTAAACCGGACGTTAAAACGTTATCCAAGAAAACCATAGAACCATAGCAATAATTTTCCTGTCTTAACAAGTTCGACGCGATTTAAAGATTGTGGGCATTTTTGCATTCATTTTATTCTGAGCCGTACGTAAGAACATATTTTTTTTTTAAAGGGATGATGGGACACAGGCGACTGTTTGCCTGTGTTCCATCATCTGCCCTCATAGGTTCGTAAACTTAGTACATATACCCAGAAACACGTAGAATTTTCGTCAAACTGTAATGAAATTGTAATGGGACAATCACAAACACCCAAAGACACGGTGGGAATCGAACCCACCAACTCCGCCAACGAAGACGGCATAGCGTTACCTATAAGAACATAGTAATCTTTTCTGTTGGGGATGGCTCCAAATAAAAGGCCCCACAAAACATTAACACTCTGCAACAAATGTGAAATATTGGACAGTCTAGATAAATCCGGAAGTATACGTCAAGCGGCAGCAAATTTTGGCGTACCTAGATCCACGATTTTTGACATAAAGAAAAATAAGGACTAAAAGAAAAAGCATTTGAACTAGCCAAAAACAGGAGCATTCAAACCATGTTAGACACCTTTTTCCCAAAAAAAAAGCAGTAACTTACACAGTTATACCTACATAGGTAGATATACTGTAGTTTTATAGTATTATAACATTGGAATGATTTTTTAAGTTCAAACTTTTTGAATATAAGCACTTTTAAGAAATAAAGGTATTTTTGTATGCAATTTTGCGATTTTTAATCGAAAAATAAATAGTCCCAGTAGTCCGGATACCTCGATAATCCGGCATTGACCGGAACGATATGTGTCCGGATTACTGAAGTTGTACTGTATATATATATATATATATATATATATATATATATATATATATATATATATATATATATATATATATATATATATATATATATATATATATATATATATATATATATATATATATATATATATATATATATATATATATATATATATATATATATATATATATATATATATATATATATATATATATATATATATATATAGATTGCTTAATTTATTGACATTTAACATCCTCAGGAATTAGTTTGGTTTTTTTATCGATTAGATTAATTCTTTACATAATTCCCTCAATTATAATTTCAAGAAGAATTACATTTGTGTTATCGAAATTACTAGCCTTTATTTCTGTGACTTTCTGCTCTGCACCTTAATAATTTACTCCCACACATACACAGATATATATATATATATATATATATATATATATATATATATATATATATATAATATATATATATATATATATATATATATATATATATATATATATATATATATATATATCTATATATATATATATATATATATATATATATATATATATATATATATATATATATTATATATATATATATATATATATATATATATATATATATATATATAAGAATTATTCTTGCCTGTGTTTTATTGTTACTTATTTGTCTTTTTCTAGAGTTTGAAAACCAACTTCATTAAAAAGTTAACCTGTCTTTCGTCGGTAAATTAGTGACTTCCTACAAAGTTTCGAGAAAGTCATGATTTCGTGATGAAACGTTAACTGTACAATAAAATAAAAGAAAAGTAAATAACGACACAGGGAAGAATAATTCATATATATATATATATATATATATATATATATATATATATATATATATAT
The DNA here is from genome assembly GCA_030704885.1 of Cynegetis impunctata. NCBI lineage: Eukaryota > Metazoa > Arthropoda > Insecta > Coleoptera > Coccinellidae > Cynegetis > Cynegetis impunctata. Next base: position 67,770 of record JARQZK010003706.1, on the reverse strand, counting down.
ATATAAAATAACATTCCTTTTTTCGCGTTTTCAATGATATATATATATATATATATATATATATATATTATATATATATATATATATATATATATATATATATATATATGTATATATATATATTATATATATATATATATATATATATATATATATATATATATATATATATATATATATATATATATATATATATATATATATATATATATATATATATATATAATATATATATATATATATATATATATATATATATATATATATGTATATATATATAATATATATATATATATATATATATATATATATATATATATATATATATATATATATATATATATATATATATATATATATATATATATATATATATATATATATATATATATATATATATATATATATATATATATATATATATATATATATATATATATATATATATATATATATATATATATATATATATATATATATATATATATATAATATATATATTATATATATATATATATATATATATATATATATTGAAAACGCGAGAAAAGGAAATGTTCCAATACTCCTGTAAACCGCTAATGATATACTTAGTATAGCAATTATTGCTTACAATCAGTGATAGATCCTATAGCGCATATTTGCATTAATGTTTTAATATTCTATATATGTCTGTTGCAATGAGCTAAACAAAAAACAATGAAGCTTTTTTCACAAATATGACTCCATCAAAAAAACCTAATACAATGTGCTTGCATCAGAATGCAGAAACTATAAAAATATATGTTACACAATATGAAAAATAGTGTGGATTGAACATTGAAAGAAAATTTAGTATTACTTAAAAGAGTAGAATATCACACACCAATAAAAGAGACGCCACTTTTTTTTCAATAAAATGAAAAATAGTATATATACTACATATGAAGGAACGATGACGTATATAAGACAAATTTCATATTTAAATAGTTATCATTGAAAAGTTTGAAGATGATTAAATTGATAATATAATCTTCCTCGATGATCTTTTCCATTTTCTACATTCACGCCAGTTCCATTAAAATCAGGATTGCTCTACTTATATTATTGCATAATAATATTTTGATAGTGTTCACTTGTTTATCTTCTTCACATTTCAGGGAAGATTATATTAAATGGCAAGGTCCCAATACCAGTTTGCGAAAGGGTTCCCAGAAAGATTTAGCAAAAGGTCCCAATTCAGCCTTCTTATTGGAGAGACATATAAGAGCCTTTGGGCCTAACACTGATTTTTACAAAGGTCCAAACAAATGCGCAGTTAAAGGAAGTATATTTCAACAGATGAAAGCAGTAGTCACCATTGGTGGGGAATCTCGGGGAAAATAGTATATACCCAAGTGTATTCCTTTCTTATCGTCATTTATTTGCTTACGCCGTAAACGGTTCTATTAAAATGTGCAATGTAGGTAGTGTTTGTTGATTCCACGTTTTTTCAAGAAGAAAGTTTGTTATTTATTATATTTCCACTAGACATGTTTTCGTTATTGTATCTTTACAGTGTTTAATTGAAACTAAAGAAGGAAGTTGTTTCTTAGGTTCTTAAAGGTTTCTTCAAGTTTATAATTCTCATAGCCTGACTTTATACAATATTTACAAAATGGCTCTAATACCACAATATCCAAATTTTATAGTCTTACATAATCTTTGATACATTTTCTCACATTTAATCACAGGTGAGAAATTGTTTAAAGAAAAATACATTTGACTATATTTTGGATAAATAGTTTTAATTTTCTGAATGCAAACTTTTTCCTCTATTATATAGAATATAAAGTTCTTCTATAAATTGAATTTCTATTGTTAGTAGAGGTACTAAAATGGCAATTTTGATTATTTTCACGAATTGTATAGTTGATCCAATTCAATCAAAATTTTATTTGGAACGATATATTCTGTAACTTGAGTTCCTTTTGAAAATGGGGAATTGAAATTATGTTGGAATGTAAATGTAACTCAATTTTTGAGGATTCCTTTTTGGCACTAAAACTTTTTCTTGCTGAATTTTTTATTATATTATGAAATATGATGTTATCATTTTATAATAAACTTTGATATATTCCTTCATATTTTGGTGTCTATGAGAAAACTAGTGAATCAGGAGAAATATACTCATATTGAGGAATTTCTCGGTTTTTCAAGAGAAAATGTATATTCAAATTGAAATTTTGAAAACTGGTTACTGAGATGAAACATTTAATTTTTAAATATTCAATAGTATCAAAATTTTTAAGCATGAAAATATTTTTCCGTCTCTATGCAAGTTACAAAAAATGTGAATCTAATTTAATTATCTTACCTCTTGAATAGATGAATCTCAATTATTTGTAACATCAATTTCACCATATATTGAAAGTATATTTTCAGTTGCAGTAAAATCTGCATGCATCCATAGTAAACTAAAAATTGCTGGAATATATTTCACCAAATGTTAAATTTATACGGACTTAGTATCGCATACTCTACTTCTACTTATCGTTTCTGGTAATATTTGAAAGTTCGAATAGTATTTCATTAATACAAAGAAGCTGCCTTTTTTTAGAAATGGTAACTTCTGGGACCGCACAGAAAACTGTTTTCATCAATTGACTTTTTCATCCTCACATGTATTGTAATGATTAAGCTAAGTATTATGCATTTGGTTTATTGCTCTTAGTAAGAATATTCAAAATTATTAATCAACATTTTGGCAAAACTCCATTGTTTTATTCCAGTCTTTCACAGGGCATGAAGTAGTTCAGTTGATTTTTAGAAGCTCAGTTCAAGATAGCATAACTAAAAGGTAGATTGCATAACATAGAACTAAGGATGAAGGGTGTTTGTGAATTCAGTCAGTGAATACATATCCTGCTTTTATTCACCTTGCAATTTGATCATACTTTGTTAAATATGTGCATGTAATTATTATATTTACTATGTTATCTTTTTTCTGTGCTAGTTGTTTAAAATGTAAGTACCTGTTAGAATAAGATTTAAAGATATTTTTGTGCTATATCAAAATGTGATTCATTTGAATTTTTATAGTCGTAACATCATCTATTAATGTGTTTACTAAGTATTTAATAGGTTTACAGAATATTATATGACTATTACATATTCGATTTGATTTACTGCATATGTCTCGATTAATATATATATATATATATATATATATATATATATATATATATATATATATATATATATATATTATATATATATATATATATATATATATATATATATATATCAAGGGCGTCGCCAAGGGGGGGGGGGTGCAGGTAGGGGCAGTTGTCCCCCCCCCCCTAGGGTTTCATGTGATCAAATGCAGATAAATCAAGGTCCTAAGTCGGAGTTGACACTAAATCCGACGCGAGCGTTTGCGGTGTCCATAATTGTAATCTATTTTCGAATCATTCTCTACGTTGATTGGCTATCGTTATGGCCAGCATTGCCAGCATGTTGTTAGTTTACGTTTTTTTTTTTTGATAGACTGAAAGTTGAAAAATCTATACTAAAAGTTGTTTGCTTTGATACCCATCGAAATGAAAATTTTTAGTACTGATTTTTTCAACTTTGAAGTTTGCTTTGCACCCACTGCAGTTAGTTTGTATAGTGATTCAAAAATCTTCGTATGGTATACAAAGAGGAATAGATTTTTCAGTTAGCATTCTTCTACCTACCTTTATGAAATATATTGTTTCACAGTGAATTTACAAAGAAAAAAGGCTAGCGGAAGAAGCAGTGACAGCGATGAACAGGATGAAAAAGTTCAAAAGGAAAAAGAGAACAAAATGGAAACAATATCGCATGATTCTAGGTCGATCACCACAACGGGAGATACTCAGTCTCAGGAACTAGTTCCGGACTCTTATATAGGCACAAGTCCTTATGATGATTCTGAGGCTGACCTGTCGATACCTTGCTCATCCAAAGATCTGGACTTGGATCCCGATTCTTCAATAGATGACTGCAACGAAAATGACATCGGTCGATTTATTGGACGAGAATCGTTGCTATCAACCGATAAGCAGAAGGAATTGCTAGAAAACTGTTGGTCCCCTTCTGTGACATACAAATTTGCGTAATACGCCAGAGAAATTATTTCTGGTTGGAAACGTACTCTCCATGGTTGGATTATTCTAAGCTCTAAAAAAATATTGTACGTCGCTTCCGCCAAATCCAAGCACTTTTGGAGGCCTATTGGGATCTTTTATGATAAGGCCATTTTGTAAGTTCAAAGATGTTCACGAGCAGTACAAAAAGCACATGGAAACCCACTTACATAAGGCGGCACTGGAAGCTGCTAAATCATTTCTCGGAAGTGTGTCTGTAGATGTGCAACTCAACAAATACTCTCTGGGTATTATTGAAGAAAACCGAAAAATTATAACATCTATCATTTCCTGCATTACATTTAGCGGTTCGCACGATTCAGCTCTGAGAGGAAAACATTATGGCGAAGGTATTCTCGAAGACTTATAGAATTGCGAATTGACGCGGTAGCTTTGGTTTTGAACCCACCAAATCTAACCGTTATCGATGTCCTAAAAGAGGCAAAAACCTTTTTTCCTGAAACAGGAAAAGCGTTGGAAATTTTGATCGCTCTACCGTGCACAACGTGTACGGTAGAGCGATCGTTTAGCAGCCTCAGGAGACTAAAAACCTGGTTATAGAGCACTATGGGGGAATATCGCCTCAATTCTCTGGCCATGATAAGTGTGCACAAAAAACATATTAATGAAAGCTTACAAGATTTGCATAATAAAGTGGTCGAAAAGTTTATAAAAAACCCACGAAGATTGTGTTTTAATTAACTTTATAAAAAAAGATCTTTCTCGACTACTTTATCATTAAAATCTTGTAACTGCCAATGGACAATTTGATTGCCTCCGAATTCTTTTAATTCTATCATTATTTTATCCTATCTTCGGTCCCAAATTGTTTTTGTTCTATCATCAATAACTCTTCCCATCCTCCATATATCAACTGTCTCCCCCTGAACCACCGGCTGGCGACGCCCTTGATATATATATATATATATATATATATATATATATATATATATATATATATATATATATATATACAGAAATGTATATATATATACAATATAGTTATAAATAATATAGTGTACATTTCATAATTTATTCACTAAAAACAGATAACACTCATTTTACTCTGGAATGAGTGAATAGTTATTCACACTCTCGCAATTCTGTCCTAACAGTTCTTAATGTAGTATATTATTAGAAGAATAAGAGTAGAATAGAAAAGTTTCAAGAATAGTTATTACTATTATTTGATTTCAGTAGCCCAAATTCAATTGTTTGCAATATTTAGTTCTTAGTTACGAAAGGAGTTATACATTATAGTTTTTTTTCCATCTGTGAAACAATATTCTGAGAGAAAAATCTTTGATATCTTTAAATATGCATTCATAAAATAATTATGTTAAGTAGGCAAATCATATGTTGCATTCACAATTGGAAGAACAACAAAATATTTTTGAGAGTTTTGTACAACTGTCCAATTAGAATTTCGTAGCGAACCATTTAAAGGGATGCAAATTTTAGTTTTTGAAACTATTTGTTACTTTTATTTTCAGATTTTGTATTTATATATATATATATATATATATATATATATCTATATATATATATATATATATATATATATATATATATATATATAATATATATATATATATATATATATATATATATATATATATATATATATATATATATATATATATATATATATATATATATATATATATATATATATATAGGTATATATAGTATTATACTTTTCTTTTCTTATTAAGAATTTTCGTGAAAGATATGAATAATTTATAGTTATTGAATGAAGTATAGTATTTTTGTAACTTGTAACCATTGCGTCCTTTTGGAGTAAAACTGAAACTAAATGTAACGTAAATGAATGTGAAATACAATCCAACAGAATAAAAATGAAAATTTATCTCTATCTTATTTTCTTCTAATTTCCTCTTTATTATATGAAATAAAAATAACTTATTCTATTGAAACTGGAGAACCACACTTTAATAGCAATCCGTGAGAAAAATTAGATATTAAGTAATGAAGTGCATCGCGTAATGATGCGAACCAGGTCGAGATGCGATTCGAAATGAAAAGTCTCTGCGAAGTTTAGCGGGATTGAGGAGAAGAGTTAAAACCCACAAAGGAACGTATTTCAACATGAAATGAATCTACGTACCAAATTTCAACCCTCTAACTCAATCTGCAGAAGCTGTGGAATTGAGGAAATTTTCAAAAACTACGGAAAAAATAAGAAATATCTACGTAAAAATGACGGCAAAAATGGGAAAATTTACACAAATTTTTATAGTTCAATTCTGCGGCGAAAACAAACCCAGATAACAAATTTCAACTCATTTCTTCGATTCACTCGACTTGTGAACCTGACTGTTGACTTTCGATACGCTGCAATAGTCTACTATTTTCTGGGAAAATACGACAAAAATATCAGAAAATGGTAACTATATATGATCCAGTAACTTTGTCGCCTGAAAGCATGGGGTAGTATGCGTCAAATCCGGTAGTTCTGATTTTTTGCCGACTTGTTTATGATGTTGGCCTAATGAATAATCCAAGTTTGTGACCTCGAGCGCCGAGCGCAACTTCGCCAAAATTCGAAAAAATCGGTATTTTTTCAAATTTTGGCGATTATAACCGTAAAGGACTAGTTTTTGAAAAAAAAATTTGCATTCGTTTTTGAAGTAGACTAAATTTTCTACAATATGATACTAAAATTGTCTCTGCATATCCAATAATTTCCGAGATTAATTCTTTCAAAGTTTATAATTTTTCAAGTTTATCACGTTGACTGGCCTAATACCATTAACGTGAGTGATGTTTGAACTCAAAATCTCAAAATGTCTGATCCCACTCCCAGCGTGAGTTTGTGTTTTATATGTAAGGAGACTTTAAGTGAAGGTCAAGTGCGCCTCTCCTGGGGGTGGATATCCACGCCACATGGCTCCAACCCCAAAATGATGACCAGAGATGCAGGCCCACACACACAACACCTCTTGCGGTTAATTTTTTGCGGCTGCACGAACGGTTGTGCTAACACATTTTTGAGAAAACTTCTCAAATACGTTTTTAACGAAGACTAAATTTGCTATAATATGATACTAAAATTGTCCCTGTAGAGCCAATACTTTCCGAGATCGATCCTTTCAAAGATTATCATTTTTTTCGAACTTCACAATTTTTTGCGGTTCTGTCGTTCTGAATGAATTATGACCCTGATAATACGATCGAAGACCTGTACTTTTATGATGGGATGTTAAAAAAAGAAAATAAGAAGTATGAACGATGATGCTCGAGCTAAGCTACGAATAATGAAGCAAAAAAGATAAATACAACAAAAGTTAATAAGTTTATTTGTTAGGAAATAGAGTAATATGCAAAATCAAAAAAATTAATTAATTTAGCCCTCTTGGATGGTCCCGGTTGAGGTTCGTCCATATCTGGATCGACGAATTGGGATGGCATATCCCCATCAGCGGATGGTGATGAATCGTCAACATCTTGTGCTCACAAGTCATCCTCCACTTCGACATCGGACAGATCGTCGCCTTCTGGGATATCTACTACTGCAACATCAGGTACGAGGGTCGTTCAATAAGTCCTTAGAAAATCCAAGAGATGGCGCTCGTAGTATCGGGAAAGATTTTTTTTCCGTTAGCAGCACTATCGATAGGAAAGCTGTCAAAATTTCAGCTCGATCCATGACGTAGGTCAATTTCTATCGTCGATTAAAGTCAACAACATTTGTTTATACATAACAATGGAGAAAAGCGAGTTCCGGGCTGTCATCAAACATTTCCATTTGAAAGGCTTAACGCCGAAAGAAATCAAAGCCGAGTTGGATGCAGTTCATGGCACATCTGCACCTGTGTTTGCGACAGTCTACAATTGGGTGAATGAATTTAAACGTGGCCGTTCATGCACAAAAGATGAACATCGTCCTGGACGCCCAGTGGAGGTGTCTACTCCTGAAATCATCAATAAAATCCACGACCTGATTTTAAGCGATCGATGAATTAAAGTGCGGGAATTAGTTGAGGTCACAGGCATATCACAAGGTACAGTCGCTTCAATTTTGCATGAAAAATTGTCTGTGAAAAAAATTTCGGCAAGATGGGTGCCGCGTTTGCTCTCAGAGGAGAATAAGCGCAATCGTGTGGTCGACTGAGGTCATGTTGGCGCTCTTCCGTCGCAATCCTGCCGAATTCCTTCGTCGATATGTAACTGTGGACGAAACCTGGATCCACTACTACACTCCAGAAACGAGGAGACAGTCATCACAGTGGATTTTCAAGGGTGAACGGGCTCCAAAGAAGGCGAAAACAGTGGCATCGGCCGGCAAGGTGATGGCCACAGTCTTTTGGGATACGCAGGGCATCATTTTCATCGACTACTTGGAAAAAGGAAAAACGATAACAGGGCCGTATTACGCGTCGTTATTGCAACGGTTGAGCGAGGAAATCGAAGAGAAACGTCCGCATTTGAAGAAGAAAAAAATCCTCTTGCATCAGGAGAATGCGCGTGTGCACACCTGTGCTGTTTCCATGGCCAAAATTGTGGAATTGAAGATGAAATTGTTGCAGCATCCTGCTTATTCACCAGATCTGGCCCCAAGTGACTATTTCCTGTTTCCCAATCTGAAGAAATGGCTTGGCAGGCGACGGTTCACTTCCAACGAGGACATCATTGCTCAAACGAATGAATATTTTGCAGAACTTCCGAAATCCTATTTTTTGGACGGCATAAAAATTTTGGAAAAACGTTTGGAAAAGTGTGTAGAGCTGAAAGGAGACTATGTTGAGAAATAAAAAAAATTTACCCTAAAATACAGTGTTTTCCTATCTTTTTCTAAGGACTTATTGAACGACCCTCGTATATTGTCACAAGGAGCCTCGCTGCATTGCCTGCAGACTGATGAGCATTTTAATCCTGCCTTCCTGCAGCTGCACGTGTTCGCACAACCCTTCGTGCAGCCGCAAGAAATTATCCGCAAGAGGTGTTGTGGGGCTGCATCTCTGGTTATCATTTTGGGGTTGGAGCCAGGAGAGGCGCACTTGACCTTCACTTAAAGTCTTCTTACATATAAAACACAAACTCACGCTGGGACTGGGATCAGATATATTGAGTTCAAACGTCACTCAAGTTTATTGGAGTAGGCCAGTCATCGTGATAAACTTGAGAAATTATAAACTTTGAAAGAATTAATCTTGGAAAGTAGTGGATGTACAGAGACAAGTTTAGTATTATATTGTAGAAAATTCAGTCTACTTCAAAAACGAATTGGAATTTTTTTTCAAAAACTAGTCCTTTACGGTTATAATCGCCAAAATTTGAAAAAATACCAATTTTTTCGCGGTTTTTTCGATTTTTGACAAAGTTGCGTTCGGCGCTCGAGGTCACAAACTTGGGTTATTCATCAGGCCAACATCGTGAATAAGTCTGCAAAAAATCAGAACTACCGGATTTGATGCATGCTGTGTATAAAGTTACTGGACTAATAATAGTCTTTTCGAAATTGAAAGCGTGGATTTCCGAGATTTTCTGAATACAGATTAGTCCTTTTCAGCCCAAAATTAGAAAAATGTTATTAAATTTATATAAAATTGGCAAATTGGAATAAAATTCGTGGTTTTATTATTTAATTATAATGAGATATCTCACTTAATAATTTTATTCGCCAAATATTTTTATTGACTTAAATGGACTAAACTTTATTGAACACTACATTTATCTAAAGGCTGATACTAAAATGATTCATGTGAATACAATAAGATTTGTTGCATCTTTGTTTATAAAATTTTTTTATGGCTATTATTCACAAGAGAGAATAGCGATGATTGAAATTGAACTCTTGGGAAGCCCTCTAAATTAACAGGTATAGTAATACTGAAACTTATTCAATGAATGAATATACTTGAATCATTCCCCCTGCTAAATATATTCAATATCTGAAGTGATTTGTACAAGTTGTCTCGAACGATTAGCTAGCCATAATCTCACTATTTAATTTCCTGTTGCATTCGTTTCTTTTAGGTTCTAAAATTTATGTAAACTGAGATAGAAGTATTCAGTTCTATCTGATGAAGCCACCGCTTGGTGAAAGTAATTGTTGAAATCAAACATGTATTTTCTAATAATATTCTCAGTAAGCCCTCAATTCAATATATATATATATATATATATATATATATATATATATATATATATATATATATATATATATATATATATATATATATATATATATATATATATATATATAAATATATATATATATATATATATATTTATATATATATATATATATATATATATATATATATATATATATATATATATATATATATATATATATATATACCGTACCTTGGGGCTACTTTGCACCGATTTTTACACCAAATTTATGAAGCGCATGAGAACTTCCATCTATTGATTCTTATCAATTTAAAAAATAAAATAATTACGGAAGTCTCCAAAAGGAGACTTTGGTAATAGCTCTAGTATCGTGAAAGAGATTGAATGAACATATTTTGGATGCTTACTTGCGATTTTAAATGAATAATTATTTTATTTTATAAATTGGAGCAGTCTCCTCATAGGAGGAGGATACTTTACACCACTGATGTAAATAGGTACATTCAAAATCGTAATTCAAATGCAACTGGGGCAAAGTAGGAATTGCATCATATTATATTTGAAATAGTATGCGAGGTTTTTGATAAATTTTATTTTGAAAATACTGGATCATATGTTGGGCCATACATTTTTACACGTGAAAAAAACGAGTACGAATTTCTGAGCTCCTTGCCTCGTGCACTGCCAGCTGTTGATTAATACAGGGAGATTCGTGTTTCCACCCAGAAACGATGGTATATAGTCAAATCTCTATACATATAACAGCAGGTGGTTGTCTATTAGCTAGTTTGCAGTCTAGGCCCACTAATATCTTTATTCATCGGCGGTGCAAAGTAACCCCTGAAGGAGCAAAGTAGCCTCTAGTAACAGTATATAGTGAGTTTCAAAAAGTTTGCACTATATGGGAAACTTTTTCATTATTCATTTGTTAGAAAATTTTATTCTTGATGAAAATCATCTATTCGTTAGGCAATGAAAGTGCAATATACTCAGATTCGGACAATAAGGGAATTAGTCTGAAAATTTTTTCGTTTTCTTCTTTCATTTATACTCTTTACTTCAAAAAATTTTTTAATGATCGGTTTTTTTCACGTATCCAGCGATAACTGTTGTGTACCATTCCTGTTAAAAGATAAATATTTCATTACTCTCACTCCGATACCAAGGAAGGGAAGAGGAAATTAAATGAAATAAGCAAATGTTATGGATTTTATTGTTTTAATGTTCAAAGACATACAAATTACATTATAGATAGTTACCTATAATGATAGGTTTTATTATTTATATTTATAAATTCTAAATTATTCATTTTTTCGTAAAAATGAATAGACTGTCAATTTAAAGAAAAAATTATTAAATATCATAAAACAACATAAGCCTATTGGTTTTCCATTGTATATGAAATGCGAAGGGTTCTAAAACAGCTATTGTCCAACTTACCTCTTGAACCCTTTCCTCTCCTTTTGGAGATATTTATGACTCATCAACACAGCCTCAAATTTATATACCTAAGATTTTTGTTTTATGATAATAAAAGCAACGAAAGGAACAGATGCATACCTCTTAACCTATTCAGAAAATTTGTGTGTATTAAATTCACACAAACTTTATATATTATTTCCATTGGATATCTTTTCCACTGAAGTATTTACAAAATTTTTTTTTTAATTAGTATCCAATATTCGTCGTTTATAGGTACCTGTTATTTCCTCATAAAGCAAGGAAATATTTCATTTGTTACATTATTATCAAAAAATAAATTTCTAGCAGTAAAAATTTGTGCAACAATAAATCTGAATATTTCCCTCCTGTCAAAAATCCCTTGTAAAGCTCAACCAACGTTAAAGTTTTTTATCAATAGGGAGTTTTTGAGTTTCTATTTAAAGTCAACGTAATTATCGTAAACCGCTATGTTGAGTTTGCGCAGAACGGAAAACGTTATTAACGGGTTGAAGATCCAAAAAGAGTTTTTGAATTCAAATTTATTGCGAACGTCAATTAAGTATAACCTCTCTTGTGTTCTTGTATTATTTTTTGTCGGGTGATTTTTCCAATTTTCATTCACCTATTATTAGCGTTCTTTGGGTAAATTATCATGGAAGATGTAATAGACTATATAGCGATCAGGCGCGGGGGTGGGGATCATAATTTAATGAGAGGTATTATCTTACATAACATCTTTGAAGAGGAACAAGAACGTGAAAATATTGATGGAAACATACCCGGATTCGATTTGTATAATATTGAGGTTGAAGAGGTGAAAAGAAGTTTCCGTTTTCAAAGAGAGGATTTGCCACGGTTATGCCAAACTTTGCAGATACCAAACCCAATTGTCTGGACATAAAGTAACTGGTAAATGCAATAGTTTGTAGTAATGATTGTGATTAATTTGGGCAAATATATTTTTATTTTTCACTTGTATATTATATGTTTATTTCACCTTGGATACGGTTGCTATAAACACACTCATTATGCCCTAGGCCATTACGCCCGCATTTGCGGGCATAATGGATTCAAAACGCCCGCTTATTGTACTAGGAGAAATGAAGCAAATTTCATTGATTAAATACTTCATAATCCTTATCGTATCAGACTCTGGATTTCTCCGGCAATTAATTATTCGCAGCTTTGGCTGCATTTTCTATGATATTCTTGGGTAAATTCATTTTCATTTTTATTATTTCTATAAGACTACACAAAGAAAGCAGCATGACATTCACTGAATATGATGACAAAAATATTCACAAACGTCAAAATATCAACAAATGACATGCCTACTATGAGAAGGAAAATGGATAGGAGCAATGAAACGATTTTAAAATCGCTTTTTCATCATAATATAATAATTTTTTCGTGAAAAATAAAATCTTGTATGCACCGCGTGCGTTACTAGATCCTTATGCCCATCGGGCAACATTCATCCCTCGGCAGAGGCCCTCGGGCTGAATGTTTCCCTCAGGGCATAAGGATCTATATAACACACTTGGTACATAAATAACTATTTAGGCATCGAAGGTTATGTATTTTACTGTTCTCATTGAAAATAATTTTCCTGTTATAAGGGTAATGTACAGAATGTACTGCTGAATCACTGACCAAATATCTGGGTTTTCAAATGGATTATTACTTAGAACCACTCTAAGAAGTAACAGATCCTCCATATCTCTAAATCGTAGTCTTTTTTTAACTATCGTGGCAAGTGAACGAAACCCGTTGAAAAAATATCAAAATTAGCAGTCCAATTTACACAAACAAACAAACCAAAATAGCACTGTGACATAACCAATAAAAATACGGAAACTGTCAATCTCAAAACATCAGATCGCAGACTCGATTGATGGTTGCCACATAGTAAGAAATAACATTTTTTGCGAATTTTTAATACAAAGGAAGAAGTTTGGAACGAATTAGCACGATAGTATATATGATATTAGTCACTTATCATAGTTTGAATAGTCTATTTTTCTTTAGTTTGTAACAATTTAACACAAGCGCGTTTAAACTTGTCAACACCGCGAATATAACGGACGTTTATTAAGCGAACGTTAAGGTCCCGTTGATAACGTAATACGTTATCGGTTCATAACCGTCTCGGTAATTCCAAAGCTTCTGCGCATGCTCAGAATAACCGAAAACGTAATTTACGTGTAAATTTAGGGTCTCAAAAACTCCCTATTTTATAATGAACCACTACGTAAAGTAGGCAAGTTAATATTAAAACGCTATTATAGTTAGTTAAATTTCGGGTTACTTTAAATTTAAAGAGCCTACTGGACTGAATCACAATTTTTTTTTGGTACAAAATTTTTATTATTAAAATTCCTTTCTTTTCAGCAAGGGTTCATGACATTATCAAAGTAGAAATTTCAAGCCTTGGAATGTTCTATGGTTAGCCGTAGTCACAGGAATGGTTAAAAATAAAAGAAATTCCTGAAATGTCAGAGCCAGTATACTATGACTCCCACAATATTTTCAATAGTCAAAGTTTTTGCTCCAATTGTCCAGCTTAATTATTAACTCTCTTCGCGTCAATTATATCCTCATATTTTGATTAAGATACCTACTTCACATCAGAATTTCATAGTAACTTGCTGTTTTCAACCTGATCGTCTTTCTCGACCTCCCAAAAGCAAAACCATCAAAGATTAAACATTTTTACAGAAAGTAATGGTTATAATTTTTTTTCCTACATTATTTACTAAATTAAGAACTACAAGATGGAAAGATTCAGAGTATTTTGTTCTTTCAGTTTTAGAAATCACTCACACGAAAAGTGAAGTCTTGTATAATGAATTTGTCTGTCCACTTGTTTGAAGGATAACGGTCGACAGGGTAGAGCCAGAAGGATGAAAATGTACGTATATGCAAGAATTTTTGATCCTACCTTTGAAGACCACTTGACCGGCCATTATAGTAAAATTACCATGCAACAGAAGAGGCTTTAGTCTGAAGTACCGACCACTTAACAACTCTCAATCGTTGCGATCATACTTATATGATACAGTCTTGATTCATTTCTGAACTGAAAGATAGTGAAATAAATGTTAAATATAATATTGTCAACCTTTTTCTAGAATGATCAGTCCAAAATAGTGACCGACGATCATCTTTCAACTTTTCAACTCATACAACAACAATCATCATCAGTGTCTAAAAATGTATTTATATATCTCGACTCTATACGTGTTGGGTCTTCATCTTCAGGAAATAGAGAAAGTTTAAACTGGTTGAAAAATTTGTGAATATAAGTAAACTCTGATGAATCAACGAGCTAAAAAAATAATTATTCGATATTAATTGAACAAATAAAAAACTCCTTTATCTCGATTATCTGATTTTTTGTTTCATATCATTTTTTAGGGGCACATTCGCGTTGGGCGCTTACAAGCTTTAAGCGCTCATAAGCTTCGTTTTCTGTGGTCGACTAGCGCTCACAAACGCTTAACACTAAGCGTAAGCTAACCTAACTTTTGTTGTCGATATGTAGGAAAATGTCAAAGCACCGTATTTTCGTGAACTATCCATTTGCCTACCTTAGCGTAAAAAGAAGATCTAACATTCGCCATGTTGAAATAACTAATGCTCAAAGCCAAAGCGTGAGCGTCTCTAACGGCTTGTTCGCATTAGGCTAGTAATTTAGTCGAGTGGCGAGTAATTTAGTAACTAAAATACTCGCTACTGCCCAAAAATCGTTCGCACTCGAGTACACTTCACAAGTGAGTGGTTTTTAAAGATGAACAGGCTGCAAAGCAATAAAGTAATTTAAGTTAATCATAATAGCTATTTTAGAAGTGGTGGACGAGGATATCTGTGATGTTAGTAAAAATGAGTTATGGGTACGAAAATGGATCAATAGAAGAGATAAACTAGGAGCTACGGATTGTCTTCTGAAGGAGTAAGCATTGGAAGATCCCAAAGAATACTTCGGTACTTTGAGAATGTCCGAAAATTGATGTTTTTAATTTTCAATTCAATTTTCTTTTCACCAAATTCGGGTATATTCATTGTATTTTCTAAATCCAAGTATGCGGTTTGTTTAATTTGTTTGTTTCTATAATGTGAGGACTTAACATTCCACAAGCACTCATGTTCACATATTTGGAAACAAATATTGAAGGTTTTTCGTCGCACTTGCGAAACGACATTTTTGCGTCACCTAATGAACTCGACTAATTTCGGCCGGTTCAGACTTGTTTAGCCGGTTAAACAGTGAGTAGTGACCATAGATATATACTACATATACTTACTCGCTATATATTAAGATTTTTATGGTAGTGACGCGTGGTGGAGGGCGCTACTCTCCCAAGAAAATATACCCAAATGGATTGACTCGACTAAACGATTTACTAAACGACTAGACTCAATTTTTGGAGTGTAGGCCAACACGAACGCCAATAATCTGTGCTTCTAAGATTCTAAGCGTGAGCGCTTAAAGTGTGTAAGCGCCCAACGCGAATGCACCCAATATACTATTTTGTATCCATAGAAATTGATTCTGTATGAAAAAAGTAGGTATATCAATAAAAGAATCAACAATCAATGAGTTCGTTTTCAACAGAACATGGAGTTTTGTATGAAAAATGTGTAAAATAACATTTCAATTTATCCTGTTTTCTTCCAGAAGATGATTTGAACTAAATTATTGATGAAATATTATCTACTGTCGTTAAATTAATCTTCACTTTTTTCACACCAAACTTCAGTAGTTTCAGTTCCTCTATTATTAGGTTTCATTAGGAATAACGAAAATAAGGTTATGTTACACATTGGAATTTTGCAACAGTTGTCCTTGCCTTACGAGAACAGGTACTTCTTCCACAATTTGGTTCTACATATTTCCACACTTTACATTACAATTTGATATTCCAAAATATATGAATTTTGACTGAATAATTTTCATCTCATTAAATGAATTATCACGTTATATTTATACTAATAGGATACAATTTCAAGAACCGTTGCCTTTATACAAAGTTATTCACATAACGATGTATCGTTCCTAATATTTGACAATAAATACTTTCATTAACTTTACTAACAAATGAGAGAAGCTACTTTCTTCCTTCTTGGAATCATTATTTGTCATTGATTACAACCCATTTCAAGATAATGTACCTTCAAGAGATATTCATACAATCAAAATGAAAATTTTAATGTTTACATTCAGTCAATTTGATTTTTGACAAAAAAAATTTTCAGTTTATTTTATTACTTCTTTTTAATGCGTACCTATTATCTTTCAGCTTTGGTTTCATTCCTCCTACGATTTTTAATGGTAGACACACACGTTCGTTACAATATACCTACGTGAACAAGTTTAGACTTGCATAAGAATGCGTGTGTTAGAAACTTCTAGATGCAGAGTGATGTATGAGTACCTAAGTCTAAACTTGCGAAAGTATAACCTAACGTGTATGACTACCATAACATCACACACCATCAGATAGCAATATGGAGTATTACGTATTTTTCTTAAAATTGTGTTGTATGAAATTGAGAAAAAATGGACTGTAATATCCATTTTTAACAGTAAAATCAAGTAGTTTCATTCTGTTGTTACCTCTTGAATATAAGCTGGAATAGCACTAAAATAAATATATTAAAATCTAGTCAGTCTCTTGTGATCAGACCGGCGTTGCCATCGGTCTGCTTGATTTATATCAAACACTTCGCGGATGTGTAATCGTAGTGGTGGCAGTGGGCAGCGGCTGTTTAACAATTCCACGCACTTGGGAGGACGTCGATACATGGAATGTTTTTAGTAAAGTGTTTCGAAAATCTTCGGAAAATAGGCAGTATATGTAGAATGTTATGGAGTAGTTTATAACTTCCAGAAGGTTAGCTAATGCTCGGAATACCTGTGAAAAAAACATAATATGTTTTTTAATTATTCTTATGCATTGCCATAGGGCTACTGAAATATATATATATATATATATATATATATATATATATATATATATATATATATATATATATATATATATCCAGAAAAAATAAAAAAATTGATATTACAGTGGGAAATCCGTTTGAAAAATCAGAAAGCAATCACATAAACCTCCTAGAGGAGCTACTTTCTTGAGCTTCGACGACATGTTGTTCCCATCCATCTTTCAAGGGAGAGTGTTAGAATCCCCGGGACTCGTGCCATACACTAGACATACTGTCTCGCTCAAATAGAATCGCTAAGTATCGGGTACTCATGTCACTTTACATCCGTAGCCGAACATCAAAATTTTTTCGGCATATTTTGTTTGAATCCTGGTTGATTATTTGATTAATTTCGAATTTCAGAGTCACTTGAAAATTAAGTGATGTACGAATATATTAACGATACATGTCTGTTATAATTTTAACTAAAAATCAATTACGCCAGCTGCATCTGACAAATGGTGTTGTTATAATTTTATATACTGAATTATACCATCTAAGCAAATGAGACATTATGCATACTTAATTTTCTCGGTTGATAGACAATAATGATGAGTTCCAAAGAAGAGAAAATAGCTGTCTATTTTTTCAATCATTTGGTGACCATTTTGATGTTTCTAACCTTCACCACTTCAACGGTGAATGGGAATATTATGAAATAGTAGTTACAGCTCCAACAGTAGAATTGGTTGCTTTATATTTTAAAAATAAATATCCTAGTATTGTTTTGATGATTGCTTTTCTTACGTATACCTCAGATACAAATAATTTATACAGGGTAATTCATGGTCGATGACACCTCAATACGGAAAACTGGATATATTATCATTCTGAAAATTTTACTTGTTGGATAAATGGTTTCCCTCTATCGCGAACAAGCTAAAGGTATCCAATGTTTAAAAAAACCTGCTTTTATTTCGGAAAGCTTACTATTTATGTAGGTACCTATTGAAATATAACTTATCATTTCGAAGATAAATTGAGTTTATATATATATATATATATATATATATATATATATATATATATATATATATATATATATATATATATATATATATATATATATTTATCCACATAACGTGCATTATTTGAAAAATTGCACTTTATATCAATTTTTAAATACCAGTAAAATCACGATTTTTGAACAACTCTGTACTTCGCATGAAGAGTTCTTTCTCCAGGAAATAATACTTGGGATATTAGTAAACTATTTCCAAAATTTCACCCGTTTTCAAGTCTGAATAAAACGGTAATGAACATTTAATCAGAGCTACATTTTAAACAAAAAATATCGAATTTAGTTAATTTGCCAAAAACCGCTGAAGTTATAGAGAAGTATTCAGAAAACAATTGTGGAGCTAAAGTAGCAATAATGTATAATGCAAAGTTATTGCTACTTTTCAGTATTTTCAATCGATGGAGCGGAGCCATTAGGTAATCTAAGTACACAAAATTTCAGAGTGATACTATGTCTAGTTTACTATTCAGTTTCTTCTATAAAATTATATAAATATACCTCACCTGGTACGGATATTTATTCAAATTGTCCTTGGAGAGTGTTATGTTGAGTATAACCATCGGAGTAATGCACACCAAGAACAATATACTCGTTGATCCCAATAAAAGAACTAACCTACGCTCCTCTGCAAACTTTCTTGGATCTTCTTCACCCGAAGCCGTTCGACATAATGTCATTCGTCTTCTTCGTTCACAAGATCTTCTATAAACTATTAGAATTCTCAGATTGAGTGTGGCTAACAGTATGATCGGTATGACTTTGAAGATTATTTCCAGGACTACGGTGTAAAAACTAAATAAAGGATGTTTAAGCAACTCTGTTTCAACGCGTTGGTAGATGGTAAGATTTTGAGGAAGTAAATGACAAACTCTGACCTCACTACGGAAGGCGGTTGGGAGGTAGAGGACGAATGTAGCTGCTGGTATCAATACAACAGCCCTTCTAGGAGAACCTGAAATAGAACGCAGTTATTTAGCGTACTTAACATTTACATTAGGTATAGTATGTCGATATATGTATATTATGTATATATATATATATATATATATATATATATATATATATATATATCCTAATAATTCTTCAGCCTTCAGCAGTTATATGAAAGAATACTCTTTAGACAATGTCCAAGCTTTCGTCAATGTTTATTGATTTCTTCAAGGCTACAATTACAAAATCAACATTAAAACAATCAGGATGATGAACATCCTTCAAACTTACATTATCTGTGAGATTAAAAACAACTAAACATGAACATATACATACGTTTGTTAAAAAGAATTTTTCCAGAGGCAACTAACTGAATGGTGCGAC
The DNA here is from genome assembly GCA_030704885.1 of Cynegetis impunctata. Classification (NCBI taxonomy): domain Eukaryota; kingdom Metazoa; phylum Arthropoda; class Insecta; order Coleoptera; family Coccinellidae; genus Cynegetis; species Cynegetis impunctata. Next base: position 47,772 of record JARQZK010003706.1, on the reverse strand, counting down.
CCTTATAATAACAATATCTGAAATGAAACGCGGACAAATACATAGACATATAAAGGTATATATATATATATATATATATATATATATATATATATATATATATATATACATATATAATATATATATATATATACATATATAATATATATATATATATATATATATATATATATATATATATATATATATATATATATATATTTATATATATCGATAGTAATCGATATATATAATACAGGATGTCCTTCAAATAACTCGCCAGAGGGACACTGGAGGTAGATTGGCTTCAGGTCAATCAGATTACATGACCTTAGTAAAAGTTTTCTGGTTTTCGAGATATTGCCACTCTTATGTTTTTTTCAAAAATCTATACTTTTTGGTCATTTTCTCGCCTGTTTTCAATACAAATAACTTCTTTTGTGCTGTCATCAATAGTTGGTTGCGATAATCGACCAATGAGTTCATTAAATGCTAGCTCGCTAACATAAAAAAAAAGTTGTTCAATTTAAATTAAATCCAAAAACCTTAACTAAATTTTGACTATTTACTGTGAAGAAATATTGTACCGGATTGAATCAGCAAATGATTTTAAAAACTAGCCTATTCAATGCTTTTTCGAAAATGGTACAACGTTTGTGGTTTTTTTTTCAAAAGTCTAAAAATTCCAAATTTGTCATTGAAGTCGTGCTACTTGCGAAATACTTCAAATAAAAAATAATACTCAATGGAAGGTTCGACAAAAGACGCCTGCACATTTTATATATATATACAGGCCGTTTCTTTTATCATGTGGTAACATTGCTATATTCTAAACCGTAACAGATATGGGAACGATTAAATGGGAAAAAAGTTAACTATTATGGTGAGCAGTAAATTGGTCAGAAAAAATCTTCAGGGACTTTCGCCGTTCCCGAGTTATACAGGGGAAACTGAAAATGGCGTTTTTGGTTTTTTACGAATAGAATTGTTATTTCAGAAAATATGAAAAAATGGAAGAGGAAATTTTTATTGTATTCAAAATGTACTATAACCATGTAACAATAAATCTTAGATTGAACGTTTCGTCTCAACACGGCCACCATCAACTTTTTTTTTCGAATACGGACCTGTCTTTTTTATTGCAAATATTGATGAAGCGATAAAATCAAAATTCAGTGGTATATCACAATCGGTATTTTTATAGCGTTTCATTCAAAATAAGCATCATCAGTGACAACAATTTTCAATTACGGTCCTGTTGTTAGTTCCTCTGTAAATAGTTTTGATTTCTTCAAAACTTGTTCAACTATTGGCATACTTCAGACATTAGCCAATAATTTCGATAAGAAGATACCCCATCACAATGAACATTTTAATTTTTGTATTACAGTAATCCTTGTTTCGTGGTTGATTTCTCTTGAATTAATTTTTATACGTTCCAATCCTCACAATTCAGTGGTATATCACAGTTGATATTGTTATAGAGTTTCATTTAAAATTACTAGCATCATCAGTACCAACAATCGAACAGAAAAACAATTTATTTTATAATGAATATTTGGGGGAAAATAAAAACCATACAAAAAATGAATTCCACGTGAGAAACTACATTAAATGCTCGAATTGACGACCTCTTTGTTGAATGCACATACGTTTTCTGTCCATACAATTATTGTGGCAATTTTCTAGCATGTTGGGTGTAATGCTATTACATGCATCTCTTATTTTTTGTTTGAGATGGTCGATATCTGTACTAGGTGTCGGAAAAACTTTATCCTTTATGTATCCCCAGACAAAAAAATCTAATGGACTAAGGTCTGGAGATCGAGCTGGCCAAGCAATTGGTCCATTGTTTCCAATCCATTTTGTTGGGAATATTGCATCTAAATGATCCCTTACTATTGCTGCATTATGGGGGGGGGGCACCGTCTTGTTGAAAATGTTGTATTTCACGGCGAATATTCAGAGGCAATTCATCTAAGTATTCATCAAACTCATTAGATAAAAAATTTAAATACATTGCACTATTCAAATTATCATTGTGAAAGAAAGGACCTAGTACCTTTGTTGCCGAAATTCCCAAACAAAATTTTATTCCGAATCTTTCCTGGAAGTTGGTTTCTCTATGTAAATGTTCATTTGAATTATTCCACCTATAATGGACGTTTCTATTAAACCAGCCATTATTGGTGAATTTTCATTCGTCCGTCCATATTATTTTTCTACAAATATTTCCTACTTCCCTATTTCTACGTCTTAATCACTTCGCAAATCGTACTCTCCTTCCGTAATCCCTTTAATTGAGGTGATGAACTTTGCGTATCCTGTAACATTTGTATTTGTTCTGTTTTAAAATATTTCTGGTAGATTTCACAGAAATCCCTGGTTCGTGGGCAATTTCTCGTAAAGAACAATCTTGATTAGAAATATTTTTATAATTGACCAATCCTAAATTGAAAAAATTTTTTTTTCTTTTTGTTATTGTTTATGAGGAAATATTTGCTTACATAAAACATTTATTCGGTTCGTCATACTTCCAGATACAATACATTTTCTAGTTTTATTTCTGTCAAATGCACCACAGTCTATCAAATTTCTTTCTAATCGTCTAAACATTTGAATGTTAGAATGTTTGGAATACGACGATTCGGGTATAGCTCACCATACATATTTCTTGCCAAAAGAGGATTTCTATTTGATTTTGCATAAGAAACTAGCATATCAATGATCAGTCCTTATCATTTGAATACATCTTCAATATTATGTAACCCAGTGCATAAACGTCTGACGTTTCTTAACAGATATCAACAACTCATTTATTTTTCCTGCCATAGAAAACAAGCAAAGCCTACGTGTTTAAAATGGCGAATGAAGTAAGATGCTACTTCTTAATTGTACTGAATTACACTGAATTACACACACAATACAATCGTATTTTGACCAAAAACGAATATTTTCGTTACCTATTTCCACGATTGAGAATTATAAAAATATTCCCTATAAAAATTGATTCAGGAAAAATCAGCCTCGAAACAAGGATTACTGTATAATACAAAAATTTCCAGACATGAAAAATACGAATTTTCGTTATGTTTGGGTACCTTCTCATAAAAATTATTGCCTATTGTCAGAAGTATGCCCATAATTGAATAATTTTTGAAGAAATCAAAACAATTTACAAAAAAAGTAAGGACAGGACCGTAATTAAAAATTGTTTTTTCTGATGATGCTAGTTATTTTGAATGAAGCGCTATAAAAATATCAAGTGTGATACACCACCGAATTGTGATTTTATCGCTTTATCAATATTTGCAATAAGAAAGACAGGTCCGTATTCGAAAAAAAAAGTTAATGGTGGCCGTGTTGAGACGAAACGTTCAATCTAAAATTTATTCTTACATAGTTATAGTACATTTTGAATACAATAAAAATTTCCTCTTCCATTTTTTCATATTTTCTAAAATGACAATTCTATTCGTAAAAAACCAAAAACGCCATTTTCAGTTTCCCCTGTATAACTCGGGAACGGCGAAAGTCGTCCTAGATTTTTTCTGAGCAATTTACTGCTCACCATAATAGTTACCTTTTTTCCCATTTAATGGTTTCCATATCTGTCACGGTTTAGAATATATCAATGTTACCACATGATAAAAGAAACGGCCTGTATATATATGTATATATATATATATATATATATATATATATATATATATATATATATATATATCTTTATATATATCATCTCTTGATAATTATTAGCAATAACAGGCTTGTTGAATCTTAAAAAACTCGATTTTATTGAAAAGTTGACGTTTCGCCACGACATTCGTGGCTTTATCAAAACTATTAGGGTTACTTTTTGGTAAAAGTAGGAGAAAAAAGTGGTGTATCAAATCCACTGCGGTAATTGTGATCGATTTAACATAAGCCAAACTGGAAGTAATATAGAAACCAGTATGAAAGAACATAGAAACCCACATATATTGCAATGGACATCCGAAAACTGAATTAGACACAATCACTTCGTATAAGTACTCTGTGAAATTATTATAATCTGAATACAAAGGAAAGGTATTAGACATTCTCGAAGGAATCGAAATATCAAAATTACACACTATTAAAAATTTATCATTTTTAATGAGTATTTGATCATTGATATCGCTGTTTAAATCAGCAATAAGCAGCAGACTAGGAGATTTCCTATCATATCAATGAAGAGTATATAGAAAATATATATATATATATATATATATATATATATATATATATATATATATATATATATATATATATATATATATTTTCTATATAGGTAGGGGAAAGGCTTGTACCTTGACCCGTCTTGTACCTTGGTCCACCAGTGTAATTTCGAATTTAGCCGGGATTTATTTGTCAGATGTTGTCTCTTAGTTCATATACCCACCGCCAATACGCCATATTGTATTTCAGTTATATCTGTTCTGTTGTTGCCGTGTGACAAATTTTGTGTTCTGAATTAATCCAAATGTAAGTATGTCGATCTGATTTAAAAATTTTTTTCCTTGTTTCATGGTACATAAATAAAATTTCCGCGTATCCCATATCTAAGTTAGGTATCTAGTCAAATTATTTTCAAATTTTTCAATTTCACATGTGTACATTTTATAGGTTAGAATAATGCTTTTTTCCTAAATGTAGTAGGCTTGTACCTTGAACCATTGATGTGTCTTGTACCTTGAGCCATGGCCCATCGTACAAGACATTGTCCAAGATATTCTATTCAGATTTTTTTCAGATGGCAAGAAGTAAAGTGGGCGTAAAAAGAAAATGCCCCGACCGTTCTGCATTAGAAGCTGCATCAAATGCTGTGCGAAATGAAAATATGTCAGTGCGCACAGCAAGTAGAAACTTTAATGTGTCCCGATCCACTTTGAGAAGGTTTTTGAATAAAGTTGAGGGAAACAATGTTTACAAATCTTTCGAAAATTGTGCGACTAAAAAAGTTTTTTCGGAACATGAAGAGAAGAGACTGTGCGAGTATCTTGTCACGGCTTCTCAAATGCACTATGGTCTTACCCGTCGAGATCTTCAGGTTCTCGCCTATGAATATGCAAAGGCAAACAATAAAAGATTTCCTCCTTCTTGGGAAAACAAAGGTCGGGCTGGAAAACAATGGTATATCGATTTCGTGAGGCGCCGAAATACAATAAGCTTACGAAAACCACAAGCGACCAGTTTAGCCCGGTCTACCAGCTTTAACAGACACAATGTTTCTACATTTTTCAAGAAGCTTAAGGAGGCGATGGAAAAATATCAGTTCACTGCTGATAAAATCTACAACTTAGATGAAAGTGGAAACACAAACGTTCATATGCCAGGTAGGTGAATTTTAATTTTTTTCTTATATTCTAATTTCAGTCTTATTCTGTTTTCGTTCCAGATAAGATTTTGGCCTGTAAAGGAGTGAAGCAAATTGGAAGTGCAACTTCAGGTGAACGTGGCATCAATGTTACTATTATTGCATGCGTGAATGCCATAGGAAATACTGTGCCACCCCTTTATATATTTCCCAGGGTGAATTTCAAAGATTACATGATAAAAGGTGCACCTCTTGGGTCGATTGGATCTGCTCACCCTAGCGGCTGGTCTAACAAAACAATTTTTCTAGAGTATCTTCACCACTTTATAAGCCATGTAAACTGTTCACCAAATAATAAGGTGCTACTTATTCTAGATAATCATGAAAGTCATGTCAATATTGAAGCTATAAATTTAGCAAGAAAACACGGCATAGTTATGCTTACCATACCGCCACATACAAGCCACAAACTACAGCCTCTAGACCGTAGTGTATTTGGTCCTTATAAAACATATTATAACACAGCATGTGCCAACTGGATGCGATGCCATCCTGGGAAGCCTATATCCATTTATGATGTAACCGAAATATCAGGGATAGCCTACCCATTAGCATTCACACCTACAAATATTCAATCCGGATTCAGGGTATCAGGTATTTGGCCTTTCAATGAGAATATCTTTCAAGATCATGAATTTATGGGGTCATCAGTAACCGATCGGCCATACGAGGAACCATCCACATCAGAAAGAGCCCCATCTCCACCCCTGGCACCTGTCCCAACAACAAGCATCGCTTCACCTGAATCGAATATTATTGCAATAGTCTCACCTGAAATGATTCGTCCATTTCCACAAGCAGCCCCAAGAACTGCTTCCGCAAGAGGGAGAAAAAAAGGAAAATGCCGAATACTGACTGATACTCCTGAAAAAATGGAACTCGAAACGGACAAAAAAAGTATTTCCAAGACTCCAAAGGGAAAGAAAATTATCGTTAAAAGGAAAGTGCTACAGTCGTCATCATCTTCAGATGAAGATGACGAACACATTGTCGCCTATGATGATGATTCCGACTTAGATGCTGAAGATTTTTTTGAAAACGATACAGTAGCAGATTGCCAAGATGAACGCACAGAAGTGAAAATTTCCGATTTAGCAGTAGGAGATTTTTGTCTCACTAAATTAATGGGGAAGAAAATGGTACGTTTCTATGTAGCTCAAATAACTGCCATAAATCCTTCTTTAAAGGTTCAATACCTGAAGCGAATTCTCACCAGCAACAAATTTTCTGTTCCAAATGGTCCACACTTTGACATTGGCATCGAAGATGTTGTACTCAAACTTGCACCACCATGTCAGGCTGGACTTTCGGAAAGACAAAGAGGCATATATTTATTCGATGTAGACTTCGAGAAGTACGATAAAGTAGAATAATAATATTTAATGCATTTCTTTTGTATTTTTGTAGGTGGCCCAAGGAACAAGACTAGGCTGTTCAAGGTACAGGACGGGATTGTACCTTGGGCCAAATGACAGTTAAAAATAAAATCTTCAAAAAATTTCTTCTTGTTTGTTTTATTGAATTAGCACTGTAATATACTGTTGTATCATATATAACTTAAATGTTAAGCTTAAAATTCATTCTTCAAATATGAAAACATAAAAAATATGAAGTGTCGAAAAAATACGGTCCAAGGTACAAGCCTCTCCCCTATATATATATATATATATATATATATATATATATATATATATATATATATATATATATATATATATTAAATATTTTTACACAATAACAATCGTACGTCCTTTCAGTTAGCTCAATCCTGTCACGGATATCTTCAGCGTGTTCTCTCATTTTTGAATGTCCCAATAAAAATGGTTTACCCAATTGAGAACTAAGGGTCTAGGTGGCTATGAATGAGGACAATAGCACCATAATCACCGTTTACGGAAGATATCTGAATTCTTTCTAACATGTACTAAATTGAGAAATTCTACGTTTTGTTCGATAAATCTGTTTTGTATATGCATCCCATAACAATATATTCATACGGTTTTCATATGTACATAACGTGCAGCGAATTATTCGCTTATTGTAAGAAATTTAGTTCATATTTGCTGAACGGGGATCATGACCTCCAGAGTTCATATGCTGTGTTTTTTGAATATGATGAGTATGCAGATTTGCTCTGAATAAAAAATCATAATTACTATTAATATAGTAGTATTATATAATAATGTGGGCTCTTGTATTGTTAGTCGTGTAATCCCCAGAAATAATAAACTATTGCAAAGTACTGAAAGTCAACAGTTAGGTGCGGAGTAGTTTTTAAATCAGTTGCGTACCCCCCTGGAGTACGATTTTTGAGATTATTTGATGTATATATATATACTTTTTCCCAGTACGTTTTTGCATCTATCAGACCAAATGAGCTGCAACTCAGAATCAAAATTTTAGTAATTCAAAGTAAAGTTTGTGGATGGGGAATGGCAGGGAGGCCCATGAGAGGAAAATTTAAAAACCAGTGACAATAATAACCGGCAGATCCACGCAATAAAGCCAGATTGATATAGTCCTACTGGACAAAGAGCTCAGAGAATTGTTTGTTGTCGAGTTTTCGTCTCCTGCCGAAAATAATGTGGTGATGAAGGAAGAACAGAAAAGGGAAAAATGCAGAGATTTTATGTTCGAGCTGACACTATACCCAGGGCATAAAGTTAGGATGGTCGTACTAATCATAGGTTGTCTAGGCGGAATGAGAGCTAACTATGTGACAGAACTGAAAATTATTCCGGCATGCAGATCTCTGGCCGATATATTGACGCGCAGAATGCAGAAAGCAGTGTTGCTCGGGTCACTTCGAGTCATCAGGTCCCATGAACTATAGAGGCCGCTTGCAGCTCATCTCTTTTGTTAAGGGACGCTGTAAGGGCAGGATGAAGAACTACTCCAAGGAATGTGTGAGAGGTTTTTTAGTGAGTAACCAGTAACATCCGGAGTCTCATACACACCCTGAGAATGCGTGCGGGATACTCTCAGGGTAATCTATAAAAGATTTTTCCTCTCACACGGACGTTAAAAAAACAAACAAAAAATATTAATAATAATAATGTTTATCAATCCTTTCAGACATATAAAATAAAATGTATAGAACAAGTCAACTTACAAGGTAATCAGAAATCACAATCTTTGAAATATTCATCTATAGCGTAGTAACATTTCTTGATCAACTTAAACTTAACTACGTTTCTAAATTTAATTTTCGTTAAGCATTTTATAGCATCAGGCAGAACGTATTTGAAATTCAGCTTTCTAGTTTTTTTGGAGGATAATTGGACCTCAAAACCTAAAATTTTGAGCATTTTCCTCCCCTGAGCACCCTTCAAAATAGGTTAGAGAACTGAAAATTTGTTGTGGAGTAAGTTGAAGTTAGAGAAGGGACTTTTGGTGATATGAATAATCTTTTTCAATCACCGCCATCTTTATGTAGAGATTTATTGCTTTTTCATGGATTTTGATGTTTCGCGTACCTCTAGAGATTCCCCAGATTTATTTAAAAGGTTTACACATTTAGTGTTGTGAATTAGGATGAAATTGAGAAAAAATCTTTTGTGTGTTTTAACTCTTCTCCTCAGCCGACACTATTTAAATCTCGATATTTTATGTTTTCTCGTGGGTTTTAAGGTTCTGCTCACCTCCATTTTCAACTCCAAATAGATTCATGGTGCTAGGAATTTGTATGAAAAAAAAATTGTGCGTGTCAATACCGACGCACGACTGGATGTTACTCCAGTCGTACCTCAGTTTTTTTTATATCTTTCCATATTTTATTACCTTCAATCACTTGGTAATTTTGTTTATTGTGCATAAATATAAAGATCACTACATATAAATAAATAAACTACACTCTAAAATCAAACCACAAATTGATGGTAAGGTTGCTGTTGTATATGTTTAATTTTGTTATAATTTTGATAACATAATATAAAATATAGAATATAAAAGATATATGCAATTAATTAAACATACATACATTAAATAACAGACAGGTGTTTGTTAATTCAATTATTAATATTAATAATAATAACAACAATAATAAAATAAATCGCATCCACGTGTTTTTCAGATCCTTCTTCTTCGTTATTCATTGTCATTCAAATCAGTTTTTTTATTGCTTTCAATATTTTATTAACTTCAAATCATTTTGTTTATTGTGCACAAATATAAGAATTACTACCTATATATTCATCAACTGTTACCGGTACACCATAATATATGCGGCGGTATACTAATAATCACTAAGTGAAAGGTGCGCATAGTACGTTGCGCAAAGGAATGTAACATTTCACTTTTAGTTAACGCTCGATTTCACTCCTCATAAAATTTTCATACCGCGGGCTAAATTTTAAAATCGTTACTCAAGGAGTAAACTCCAAAAATGAACAAAATGCTGCTGTTCACTTTGTTGTTTCTTTATTTTCAGGAATATTATATCTTTTTATCGTTATTCGAAGAAAATCAGAAAGATTTATGATCACAGTTTAAATCTTAGAGCCTCTCCCAACTTCGTTAATTCGAAATGTTTTATCCCAGGAGACACCATGTTTATTTCAACTACGAGATAAATTCACATGGATTTACATTTACATTTGGCGGTTTCCGACCAAATACTTCTTAACTTTTCTCTAGCCTATCGGAAAAAATTCACATTCTTGTTTATATTTAGACACTTCCGTTCACTGATGCAAAAAAAAGCGAACAAGATTATTCATGACTACTAATGAACGATCAGCATTTTCAACGGGGGAACCATATATCTTTATCATCGTAACAAATTTCATTTTTTTATGTTTTACAAGCATAAGAATAGGTCCGAATTGTCCATTATATCTACACCATTAAAAATGAGTGCACAATAAATTTCATGTGATGCTTTTAACAGGAATCAACGTAATTGTTGACATCGAGACCAAGCACGAGGGAAGGATTCCAATTTCGATCTCAATATCTTGAATTTCATTGACAGTGTCAGAGAGAACGAATTACAAGAAGATAATCGTTAATTTCCGTCACTTTCCAGCCAAATTATTTGAACAATTTGACGAATGAGTTTAATGTTGATGAGATCTTAATTTCATGAGATGTATAAGTGTCAATTAAACGTCATTTATACAAAGTATTTATTGAATTTCCCTTGGAAACACGTGAGCAGAAGAGCTCCGTTAATTCGGTTGTGTTTTCCCACTTTTTTGTTTTTTTTATTCACGAATTCTTAATGCCCTAAGGCCATTCAGAGCGGCTGTGGAGGTGAACAAAACATTAAAAACCACGAGAAAACATAAAATCCCTACAAATAGCAGCGGTCAACGAAAAAAAATAAATTTTGTCTTATGTTCAACCCAATCGACGTATCAACTTTCAATTTATATGACTCATTCTGGAAGAACTGAAAAACCACGAAAAAATTTAAAATCTCTACAGAAGAAACTTTGCACACCTCAACTCAATCCGCGTAATCAATTTTCGATACTTTTATTCAATTTGGGTGGTTTTGGGGTGCAAAATTTCTTCAACAACCGGTTTTTTTAGCTCCATCCGCCCTTCAGAAAGCCCTAAAGAGCTGAATTTCAGATATGAACTTCATAATTAGTTTCCACATATTTTCCTATTAGTTTGACAATTCTCAGCTCATACATCTCCCCGCCATTCCGTTCCCTAAAGTTCGGAGATATCCAAATTTTGACTGAATTTACTCAAATTTTTGTTTCTCCTTAAAAACTACTGGTGACCTGGTCTGCTAGAAACCGCTGTAGATGCCAAAATGTACCATGGAATATATATATATATATATATATATATATATATATATATACATATATATATATATATATATATATATATATATATATATATATATATATATATATATATATATATATATATATATATATATATATATATATATATATATATATATATATATATATCATCAAAATAACCTGAAAAATTGTCGTCCAGGAGTTATTAAACGAATTCGAAAAACCACTCCCGCGCCTCACTTCAGATACTGTGTAATAGTAAATTATTTATTATTCACCGAAAAAATACGACTAAAATCGTCGTGAATACATGGATTTCAATGAGCAAGAAAGCGATTCATAGATTGAACGATATTTTTATTCTCCGTATTGGTACTTAAGCATTACGTAAGCCTTTAGCTACAGATCTTGAAACTCAACTTTCCTTCATGTTATAAAGTTTTTATGGGTATCCATTAAATTGGTAATATAGCAAAGGACGTGGTATTGTACCTGAAGATTCCAAATTGGAAAGAATATACAGGGTATTGCTTAAAACGAACTGCCGCAACAATGCTTGTTTAAAGTGTCAAACAAACTCCATTTAATGGACCCGGTACAAGCAATGGATTTTTAAATGTAGTTCACTCTGGAAAAGTTGTTTTGAGTACTGATATTGCAAGAAGTGGAGGATTCTCAAATGATGCAAATCTTCATAATTGTACTTTTACTATAAATATTACAAATAAATAATAAATACCATTGTGAATACCAATAATCATTGTGTATTGTGTAAATGTTCCTCTCTTAAATGATAAAATGAAAAAACCAATAAATAAAACGAAAAAAAATAAACTCATAGTACTAGTAATAATGATTTTTGTCAAAAGGAGTTGAATACCAAATTTGATATTCCTAGATATTAACAAAAAACTATACATTTTGCAACAGTGTGGTTGTACTGCTGGAAAAAATTATTTTCGATAAGTAAACCGATACTAAATCATGTGCACAATAAGTAGTATTATTGTGCAGTACATGGTTTGCCTACAAAAAAAAATGAAAATGACAGGGGCAGGAATAATAAATTTCTGAAAGAAGCTAAGTTCAGTGTACTAAGAGCCAAAGTGTCATGAAAATTTTTCTATTACACAAGACAATAATAATAATACTAATGTGAAATGCATTCAAGAGATTATGTCAATGAAAAATTGCCTGTTTTCCTCAGAGATGTATGGCAGCATGGTCCGTAGGTTTTATTTTTGCTTCACTGACGGATCCCTCTGCATGAAAATTGAAAGGAAGAGAACTGATGTGATCAACAGTAATATAAAAAAATATATAAATATATATATATATATATTAAATATAACACTGACAATAGTAATATGACAACTGATCAGACTTAGCTCCAATAGACTTTCAACCGCACCGCTCAGACAACTAGAGCGTTCCTTGAGGAAGTGTCGGAACTTCGAAGAACGGAACTGGAACTTAGTTCTTATAGATACGGATTACCGCTGGCACATAGACCCACAAATTTCACAAAATTGTGTTTGATCAAATTTGGCACTTACCTCCCTTTGGCAAAAAATCATTCATATATATATATATATATATATATATATATATATATATATATATATATATA